>JAGKTI010017611.1:0-18378 GCA_018397915.1 Birgus latro
TAGATCAAGCATCCAGGAAGCGTGTAATAGCGTATGCTAGTCGTGCACTTACCACCGCTGAACGTAATTACAGTGTCACCGATTAAGAAGCTTTGACAGTTGTCTGGTCCTTAAAACATTTCAGAGACATATTATATGGTTATCCAGTGCATATCCAGACAGACCACTTTCCTATATATTATTTGTTTAAGGGACGCAACCTCACTGGTAGGTTAGCTAGATGGTCCATCAAATCCAGGACTTCAATCCCACTTTTCAGTATGTCGCAGGAAAATCGAATGTAGTCGCGGATGCCTTCTCACGTCATGTAGCCGCACCTGTCACGTCCCTGCAGCCCAAGGTCACTGACAACATCAGAGGATGTTCAAAACACTCAGAGCAAAGATTCCACGTGGTCACAAGTAGTATATTTCCTTGAATCAGGAGATGCCTCGACCTTACCTGCTCTACCAGTACCACTAGATGAGTTCATACTAAAAGATGGTCTCTTGTACAGAAAAACATTCCATACAGGGAAGGATTTGCCCAACAGAGAAGTACACCAACTCGTTGTCCCTACTGACCTGATATCTGCGGTCCTTCAAATCGTTCATGATACACCTCACGCATCCCATCTAGGTAAAGACTGATGCTTGCGCCAAGCACGTCTTAAGTACTATTGGCAAACCATGCAATGCGATATCAATGCGCAATGTGACACTTGCGTCATCGTGCCACCGCCACAAAAGTTCCGCCGGCTTACCTGCACCGCTCTTACAATATCCAATCCCGTTACGCCCATGGGAAACAGTGTCCATCGATCTTCTCAAACTCCCTCTTACAGAATCAGGCACAGAGGATTTGTTTGTAGCAGTCGACCACTTCTCACGCTACTGTGTCCTCATACCCCTCTCACATAAGACCGCGAAGAGTGCTGCACATGCCTTCGTAGATCACATAATTTGCCCGTTCAGTACACCACATACCATCCTCACTGACAATGGTACCGAGTTCAAAAATAGCCTCCTGGAGGAGATCTGTCGCCGCTTTAAAATTAATAAATGCAATATCATACCTAACCATCCAGCTTCCAGTGGCCTTGTAGAGCACCACTATAGAAAAATCTTAGAGTGCTTCAGACACCTAGGCTCTCATAGTTCGTCATGGGATGACTGGATTCCCCAAATGGCATCCTCAATCAATAGCTCCATCAACGCTTCCATTGGCGAATCTCCCTTCTTTGTCCTCTTTGGTTTTGACAAACACCTACCCTACACCCTGTTATCCTCAAAGCCAGACCCCGTCTATAACATGGATGACTATGTCAAAGTAAAATTGGCCAACGTCCAAACAATCCATCAGTATGTAACATCCAATCTCGCTTCATCTAAGGAGGACATGATACAACGCCAACATAAATCTGCCTCTCCTATCACTATCAACTTCGGTGATCTAGACTTTGCTCGTTGCCATACGCGTACCTCTAAATTGGATGACAAATTTACCCGCCCCCATTGCATGCTGAATAAACAAGCCAACAAGTTCCACATCCAAGACCTCTCTACTACAGACGCTAAGTGGGTTCATGCTGACGATCTAAAACGTGCTCCACGGGGCCTAGTGTTGGAAGAATCACTTGCACAACCTACTGCTCTCTCTCCTACTCCACAAATCCCTCACTCTACCCCATCTCCACCTATCCATCAGTCTCCTTCCTCTCCACCTACACCTACTCATTCAGCAACCAATCAGTATCGATCCAAACTGCTTTCCGGCCATCAGCCTCTCCAGGAACTCTCCAATTAATTCTCACCTAATCTTTTAGGTATGATGTTAGCGGTCTACTTGCTGGCAGTGCTGACCCTCCTAGGGTCTGGGTCGGGTGAGGACGATGGTGGAGTACGTCCCAGGGGCCTTGGTCGGCTCGGGAGGCGAGGTAATGCTGAATGAAGATGTAGTCTCCCTGCGCTACGATCTTGCGCCCCTGGCCGACGTAGCCATCGCCCTGCCTGCATACGTGCACCAGCTCCACAAAATCAAGACCCACCTCACAGCCCTCATGGGGAAACACACCCCAATTCAGTATTTATATCATCTTTTCCTCCCACTCTCCTGGCAGTTGCAATACGTTTCTGGTAAATTCACCGAGCTCAATGACACATTCTCCATTCAGCCACCCGTAGGTCGTTCTCGTGTGAAACGAGGTCTCTTTGACCTCGGAGGTGAGATTCTAAGTGGCTTGTTTGGCGTCACTACGGCCCGTGACCTTTCCGGCTTCAAATCTGACCTAGCTCATTTAGCTTCCGCCCTAGAATCTCAACGCCGAGTCATCAAAGTCCAACACACTATGTTACAGAAGGTTACAACCCACATAAATGAAGTAACTTACACTCTGAACAACTTCACCAACATCTGAAAACAACACCTCTCCAATCTCAACGTTATTTCTCAGTTCTTTTATCTCCAACTCAACATGGATAATCTCCAACTAGCCATTGACTCTCTATTCTCTCGGGTCACTACCTTGGTTCGTATCCTAGTCGATGCTATTAATGGACGTGTCACTGCAGACTTAGTACCTATGTCAGCTCTCTGCTCTGTATTGGAATGGGCTCACTCTACTTTCGGTGTATCCCCAGTACTCCTCTACTCCTCTCTCGAATATTACTATCCAGTTCTCGAGGCCACTCTTCTCACCACATACGTCGTCGTCCATATCCCTCTCCGTTCTGCCATCACCTTCAACCTTTTCCACATCATTCCCTTCCCCTTCCGGTACAACAACTCCTTATTGCAAGTCTCTGTTCCTTCAGAATATTTCCACCCATCCCATGACCATCTTTCAGTTGCCTTCCTTTCTACCACCGACCTCCAGCAGTGTTCCTCCCTCACCCCTACCTCTCGTCTCTGTGCTGCCCACCTTTTCGCTATCTTACCTAGCAGCGCTACGCCCTGTGAGTCTGCTTTAGTTCGTAACCATTCCATATACTCGGCCTCTTCCTTTGTTCCACCTCCTGTATTCCCAGTCCACCAAGCTCACATCAACCACGTCCAGTACTTCTTCTTCACTGTTCCCATCTCTGTCACCATCATATGTCCTGGTTCTTCGGTCTGCTCCGTACCTGCTATTGGTCTCTACAAAGCACCTGACTATTGTACCATCAAATCAGAGTCAGTCATCACTTACACAACTCGCTATCACCAATCAGTCCGTAAACACTCCTATGACATCTTCCAACCAGTTGACATGCCTTCCAACCTGCCATCTACTAACATTACCGTTATCTCCCACAACATGCGTATGCAAACATTCCTCAACGACAGTGACTTCATTATGGATCAATTTTCTCTGACACTCAGCCGTTCATGGGTTCATCAGACCGTTGTGTTTCCCCCTGTGGTCATCTCTTTCATAGTTTTCTCCTCGTCCTCTGTGCAATGCACTGTTGTGTCCAGAAAATGGAACGCAGGCTACAGGAAATCAGACTTACTACTGGCATAGTACGCCCTACCCAAGATAAAGTGCCCTCCCATTCAGTGACTACCTATGCGACCTGATAAGCTGCATAAACTGTGGACTGAAAAAGTACCACCAGCAAATGTTGACATATCTCTGATACAGTAATGTGTGACAAATAGAAACTAACATAGAAAAAAAAAGAAAAAAAGAAAAAAAATGAAAGACATGTGTACCCTATTTCACAAGAGTTATCTACAGTACTTATAAGATCTCAAAACATGCGTGAACGCATACTCTATTTACTCCCTGTGTCATATATCAACATGACTCTATGTGTATCTTATATCATCATACTTCCCCTTGTAACATTGTATATCGCTAGTTTCCATCCCCTTAAAATGGCCATGTCCTCCCTCCGACCACTGTATCATACTTACTCCCTACATCCCCTGAATCATAATCCCTCCCTCCTTCCCCTGTATCATACTCCCTACCTGTACAAATCTCCCGCCTCCCTTAGTCATATGAACCACCCCATATAACTCCTCTCTAGTGTCAGGAGACACCATCTCAACCACCCGGGGGAGTATTGTACCATTCCCCTTATATGTGTATGTATTATGCCGATATGTATATGCCCTTACTGTGTGCCCCCCCTCCCCCCACTGTATCCTAGATCTGCAGACGTAAGCAGTGTTTCTCAGGCTCAACACCAACCAATTCCATATGTCTCTCAGTCGAGGGCGAATATCAGGAGAGGTAACACCTATATCTCTGTGCTCCACAATTAAAGGCCGTAAATAGCTACTCCAGGACTTTCCTTCAACCATCAAGAGAGGGATGTTACATTAGAGTTGCATGTTGACCATTTTGTCAGTGTGTCACAGAAGAATACAGATTCACTTTCGGTTTCCCACCATTGGTGCCTAAAATCTCATGGTCTCAGTTTTGCCTCTTCTAGGGGAGAGACTTATGATATCCCTTTTTCTTTTTCTGAACTCCAGGCGACTCTGTCACAATGCCATGATTTATCTCCTGGCTGCGATGATATTCCTTATGCCTTTCTTTGTCATCTGTCTTATGAGCCCCTTTCATTTTTGCTGTCATTATTTAATGAAATCTGGTGGTCTGGTAAGTTTCCGACTTTTTTTTGTGTGTGTGTCCGACTGGTTGTATGCTTCACAGCCTGTTCCCAAGGCCTAGTAGTCATCCTGCATACCATACACCTCTACATTTCACCACTTCTTCGCTAACACCCACTGTCCATATTGAATATATGCTAGGCTGTCTCGTTCAGGGCTGGTATATTGGTATTAGCGGGGTTATTTTTACAACATGTTAGTGGGTCTTCTAGTAGATCACTAGTCTGATTTTATGAAATTCAAAACTTTAAACTGTTCCGTGTCCGAGAGAGGATTTGAACCTGGGTCCAGTAGGACTGCAGGGCACCTCTCTACCGGCTGAGCAACTGCCTTTGTTGGGGTATTGAAGCAGCTATCCCCATCCCGAAGACAGGAAAAGACCACCTTCAGCCAATGAATGATTGACCCATTTGTCTTTTTTTTTTTTTTTTTTTATGTGTCCGACTCTGGGCATAAGCTTTACAGCCTGCTATCATGGCCCAGCAGTCCTCCTACATACCATGTCACCACTTCGGCGCTAACACCCACTTCCATATTGAATACATGCCAGGGCTGTCTCATACAGGACTGGTGTATTGGTATTAGCGGGGGTATTTTTACGACATGTCGGCGGGTCTTCTGGTAGATCAGTAAAGCCTGATTTGCTGAATTTCAAATCCTTAAACTGTTCCCTGCCCCAGCGAGGATTCGAACCTGGGTCCGTGGGACCGAAGGCCACCTCTCTACCGATTGAGCCACCGCCTCCTTCATGTGTATGTAAGGTTTTGGAGAAGCTGGTCAGTGTTAATCTTATGTGGTTTTTGGAAAGCAGTAACTTCTTATCCCTTTTCCAGCATGGTTTTCATAAAATTCGATCTACCTCTGATGTGCTAAAGTTCTAGGAATCTTTTGTGTGTGAGGCTTTCTCCAGTAACCAACACCAAGTCACGGTCTTCGATTTCAAGAATGTATACGACAGGGCCTGGCATCATGGCGTTTTACTTTCTCTTCTTGAGTTTGGTCTTCATTGGTACTTGCCTATTTTTAATCAGCAGTTTTTCTTCATTCATGTAATCAATGTACTTCCTGATGGTGTATGAGGCTCACTATATGTACATGACCTCTCAATTTCCTTCACTGCATCTGGAATGTCTCTAATAGAGAAGTTGCAGCTGGCTATTAATGGAATTTCTGAATGGGCTGAGTCCCGTGGCTTCCGTTTTCCTTTAACAAAGACAGTAGCTAAGCATTTTTGTCATTTTCGGGGAGTTCACCGAGCCCCTGACTTGTATCTCTATGGCCGGAGAATATCCGTGTGGAAGAGATGCTGTCTCTGTGTCTTCTGTTTGACTGACAAATAACTTGAGTTCCTTATATTCGTTCTGTTATGGCGGATTGTATTAAAGCTTTGAGTCTTTTGAGGGTTTTGCCTCATACCTCTTGGGGTACTGAGCATCAGACCCTCAGCCTCTTGCGTAGGTCTCTTATCCTTCCTAAACTTAATTATGAGAGTGAGATCTACTCCTCTGCAACAAATGCCCATCTCTGGTTGTTAAATTCTGTGCATCATGCTGGTGTACGTCTGGCAACCAGAGCATTAAGATATTACCAGATTTTAAGGTTGTTGGTGGATGTTGGTGTTCTCCCTTTGGATTTACGTCACCAGTCATTGAATATGAGGTGCTGGTATCATCTTCACTGCAATTCGGAATCAGTTGCTTGTGCAGTCGTCTCCCAGGATTCCCTATCTTTTTTAATCACAACTCTTAGTTTCCCGAAGCATTTTGGTTACAGGGTCAGATCAGTTACATTAGCCCTCTCTGATCCGAGACCTGCATGTTGTCCACATCGCACCCGAAGGTGGGTTTTTGGCTACTCCATCGTGTGATATTTTGTAGGTCCATTGTTGGTAAAAATGGCTCACTTCCGTCTCAGGTATCCTTCTCTCTCTTTGTTGAGCATGCTTCAACTCATGAGGGCTCTGTCCCTGTCTACACTGACGGATCCAAGACTAATACTGGAGTAGGCTTTGGCATTGTCTTCCCTTTCTTTGGTAGAGGAGGTAGCCTTCCTGGTATTGCTTCAGAATAAACGGCAGAACTAACTACGATTTTATACTGTATGCTTTCCAAATCATTTTTTACTCTCCTCCAATCTGCTTTTGTGATTTTCAGTGACTCCTGTAGTGCTCTGTCTGCACTCTGATCTTTGGATACATCCCATTGCCTCTTTCTTCTTGGCCGTCGTGACTGTCATGTGGATTTCTGTCGGGTTCCCGCGCATGTTGCTGTGGTGGGCAATGAGAGGGCAGATACGTTAGGTAAAGCTGCATCTTCCTGATGACCTAACACCTACGCATTTCTAGCTTCCAATATGGCACCTTCCCTGAAGTACACGATTCGTTCATGTTGGCAGAGACAGTGGGATGGTGTTGGGCATAACAAGTTAAAAAAAATAAAAATCAGGGAGTGGTTTTGCCAGGGTTCTCCCCTCCATGCTTCATTGACTGGAGCCTCTTGACAGACTTAGGATTTGGCACTCCCGGCTCACCCATGGATTCCTAATAAGTGGTGGTATACGGGTTAAAAATAAATGCCAATAATTCTTCTGCACCTTACACTGTAATATCCCATGCTTTTATAAATTTTTACCATGATATTGCGTATTCTTTACATTGATTCAGTATTTTTTTTCAGTTGAACGATGATACATGAGTCTAATATGTTACTAGTGATTTCCTATATATTTTGTGATATTTATCCACATTTCTAAAAGAAAATATCACAGGTAAATTACAAGTTTTCATAAGGGTCCCTAAAGGAAGGGTGAGCAATAAGTACAGGGAGACAAGGAGATGCTCGGTCTCTCTCTGTGTTTTGATTTCTCAAGAGCAGTATTACTCCTTCCTGCCTGAAGTTTTCCTTTCTTGTAGCCCCATTATGAGTTAGCACATCGATCTCTAATTCCCTAAAAGTTATTCTGATTGTACTGAGCCTATGTTAGTAATTTTTTGGAAGTAATATTCGCCCTGGAAATTGTGAGATATGAAAAGAGTACAGAGAATCTGTGTGTGAGCTGAGGCAGAAACAGCTGTTGTCAGCAGTTTGACGCCCTAGGATAAGGCCAGCCAATCACGTACACCACAATGACACTAAAAACTGTTTTGTAATTATGAAATATGGTGATGATTTCTTATCCTGAGCAGTATCACCTAAACAACTAAAAATTAGGGTGGTCAAAGGGCAGCTGCAGTTCCTTGAAGTATTCCTCTGATTTTTTTTGTTACATTATAGTATAATACTTTTATCTTCTTACTTTGCTTGAAACTACAAGAAAGTTGTAACACTTTTAGGGGTGCAAGTCTCGGAGCAAGTCTTGGTGCAGGTCTTGATATAATTGTGGGAGTGGACTTCAACCAAGTAGAGAATATTATTTCTGACACTGGGTCCAGCATGGCCATTGTCTGGTTTTCAAGTATTTTCCATGTCTTGCCCAGACCTGGAACAAGTCCTATCTCTCTGTTGTCATCTAGCATATATGGAGAAGCAGTACATAAATAAAGGACCAACATCTACAGTTAGGTGTTTCGTCAGCCTCCCACATGAGAGGCGGCTTGCGGTCCTACGGACCCAGGTTCAAATCCTGGCTGGGGCAGGGAACAGTTTAAGGATTTGAATTTCATTAATAGCAAGCTTTACTGATCTACCAGAAGACCCGCCGACATGTCGTAAAAATACCCCCGCTAATACCAATACACCAGTCCTGTATGAGACAGCCCTAGCATGTATTCAATATGGACGGTGGGTGTTAGCGCCGAAGTGGTGACATATAGAGGTGTATGGTATGTAGGAGGACTGCTGGGCCTTGATAGCTGGCTGTAAAGCCATACCCAGAGTCGGTCACATAAGAAAAAAAAAATCTCCTTCTCAGGAAATATAATTGAAAATTCTCAGAAGCCAAGAATTTAGGTCTCATAAATTGAAGGCATGCATCCATGTCAAGTCTTGTATCATTCTTCAAGTTATAGTGTGAATACCCTTGTATATTAGTTCCATTTATTATTTGTTTTAAAATTATTACTAATAACAGATTCCTCAAATATTTCATATATTCATAAACCCTTAAATATAAATGTCTATCTATCTGTCTGTTGCCAGATGCCTGAACCCCATCTGCCGGGGGTTTCCCAATGTCGCCTACTCCTCTTTATGGGGGACTTCCGAGAGTGTGGAAAAAATATCCTTACTTCAAATCCTAATATATGCCAAATTTTATAGCTAGAGAAAAAATGAAGATCCATAAGACTCATCCACTATTCCTCATTCAAATGAAAGTATCCCGTGGTCTCCAGGTGGTCGCGTCGATGAGTAAGGATAAGTTAGTTGAAGATGACTTGGTTTCCATGTTTTGGTGGGCTGCTTCCGAGCACGCACCACTGACAATGACCTTAGACTTGCTGGCTAGCGTTAGCAACACTTATCAGAGCAGTGATTGTAACACTGCCCGGGCATCCTTGGAAGGAATTTGGAATTTTCCACTCACCCTTCGACTTTTCTTTACTCATCGTCATAAGGATGAATCATCACCCTTTTCATGTGGCTCTCCCATTGGGTTTTCCGCCTGTTTCATAGTGCCACTATGCCCCATAGGTGTGTGGGAAAAGAATGGCTCTTTCAGTTTCTGTACTTATCTCTTATGTCAGATATAATAATTTCCCTTTACCATGACACTTATAATTGCACTTATCATGATTATGGCTAATTACACTTTTACAAGTAAATGCTATGGTTGTTTCACGCAGTATGGTTGAGTATAAGGTAATTAATTACTTGTACTAAAATTCAGACTGTTTTGTACTAATCAGGGGCATAACGAAAATATTACTAATGTTATCCACTACTTTTATTTCAAGCGCCGACATCCGAAGGCGTCTTATCGCCACAAACACTGATCAGCTGGGAATGGTTGGGGAGAAGCTGGGAATGGTTGGGGAAGAAGCTAAGAATGGGTGGGGAAGAAGCTAAGAATGGGTGGGGAAGAAGCTAAGAATGGGTGGGGAAGAAGCTGGGAATGGTTGGGGAAGTGGCTGGGAAATAGAAACGGCAATAGTGAGAAGTATTTGAATGTCAAATGGAAGCACCACACAGAGATAGAAATTTAATAAACATTTTCTCAGATCAGTGTTTGTGGCGATAAGATGCCTTCGGAAGGCGGCGCCAGATTTGTATTTCACATCTCAAAAATGCTTGTCCTCACATATTCACAATTATTTTCTGAGAAACGAGGGGAAAAAATTTAGTTATAGCAAACCTGGTAATTTTCTTTATGGTCTGCTCACTAGTGGTTTTCTTTCATGTGTCAGGTTGGCTAACTCAAGGTACTTCCAATAATTGTTTCACCATAACCATAAACAGTAACACTTATTGCACTGCACTTGTAAAACTTATTACAATTATATCATTACATTTACTAGATATAACATATATCTTACATTTCACCTATGAATAAAAAAAATAACAGTTGTACATACTGTACATGTTTACTCTTTACATTTTCCCACACACCTGCTCAGTAATGATACTTGCAAAAATATTAAGGGCAGTTTTTTTGTCTTTATGCAAGGGAGAAGGAACCAAGGGCCATGGGCCCGCATACTGTTCCTTCCAAGAAAAAATAAAAACAATACAGAAGAGAGCCAAATTCAAGATCCATTCATTTCAAGATGCCTGGACACACTGCGTTTGAAAGATTGGAGATCATAGGAAGCAGGGAATACAGACAGAGGGAGACAGTTCCAGAGTTGACCAGTTGCATAAATGAAGGACTGGGAGTAACGGTTAACTCTTGCATTAGAGAGTTGGACAGAAAAGGGATGAGAGTTTGTTGCTAGACGGATACTACGTGCCCGTCGTAGAGGTGGAGGGATGCGAGCAGACAGTTCAGAGGAACAGTGACCATTGAAGTAGCGATAGAAGAGAGATAAAGAAGCAACAGTGCGGCGAAGAGACAAAGGTTGAAGGGAATCAGTAAGAGGAGGAGAGTTAATGAGACGAAAAGCCTTAGACTCCACCCTATTGAGAACTGCATGTGGGAAGCCTCCCCACACATGAGAGTTGTACTCCATACACGAGCGAATAAAACCCTTATACAAGGTCAACATCTGTGCAGGGGTAAAGAAAGCTAGGAGTCGGTCCAGCACACCTAATCTCTTGGAAGCAGATTTCACAAGAGATGTCATATGTTCTTTCCAAGACAAATCCCGAAAGAATAAAATCCCAAGCATGTTCAAGGATGATGCAGGACTGAGCTGGACATTATTAAACATTAGTGGATAATCCTGAGGAAGATTTTGTCGGGTTGATAAGTGTAGGAACTGAGTTCTTGATGCATTAGAAATAACAAGATTATTTTTACCCCAATCAGATATATGAGCCAAGTCGGACATTAGGTGTGCCATAGCCTCATCCTTTGTTTGCTGAAGTAACTGCCGAGATGGATGTTGCGGAAATCGAATGGAAAGGTGAAGGGTGGAATCATCAGCATATGAGTGGATAGGGTTAGATGTACAGCTTAGAAGGGCACTGATGAATAAAAGAAAGAGAGTTGGTGATAGGACAGAGCCCTGAGGAACACCACTGTTGATAGGTCTAGGAGAAGAACGATGGCCGTCTACAACAGCAGCTATAGAACGACCAGAAAGGAAGCTAGAGATGAAGGCACAGATAGAAGGATAGAAACCGTAGGAGGGCAGTTTGGAAATTAAAGATTTATGCCAGACTTGATCGAAAGCCTTTGAGATGTCAAGTGTAATGGCAAAGCTTTCGCCAAAGTCCCGAAAGGAGGATGACCAGGAGTCTGAAAGGTAGGTGAGAAGATCGCCAGTGGAGCGTCCCAGACGGAACCCATACTGATGATCAGAAAGAAGGTTGTGACAGGAAAGATGCTTTAAAATTTTTCTGTTAAGAATTGACTCGAAAACTTTTGAGACACAGGATGTTAAAGCAATTGGACGATAGTTAGAGGGTTGGGAATGGTCACTCTTCTTTGAGACTGGCTGAATGAGAGCAAACTTCCAGCAAGAAGGAAAGGTACAAGTTGATAGACAAAGGCGAAAGGGTTTACCTAGGCAGGGTGTAAGCACAGAAACACAGTTTTTGAGGACAGCAGGAGGGACTCCATCAGGACCATCTGCCTTGTTAGTATTGAGGCCAGTGATGGCAGAAAATACATTAGCTGAAGAAATTTTAATGTCAGTCAAGAGAAAGTCAGAGGGGGGAAGTGATGGAGGAATAGCACCGGAATCGTCTAGGGTGGAATTGGAGGAGAAAGTCTGAGTGAAGAGATCTGCTTTATCAGTAGAAGAAATAGCTACAGAGCCATCAGAGTAGAAAAGAGGAGGGAAGGATGATGAGGTAAAGTTGTTAGAAAGGTTTTTGGCAAGGTGCCAGAAGGAGCGAGAAGAATTAATTCGATTTGGAGAGTTGAGAACATTTAGCACGGATGAAATTATATTTAGCAGAGCAAAGAACAGAATTAGGACGTTTCCGGGCAGAAATATATAAAAGGTGTGATTCAGGGGTGGGTTAGCTCCGGTACCTCTTATAGGCCCTCTCCTTGTTGCGCACAGCATAAGAACAAGCGTGATTAAACCAAGGCTTTCTTGCAATAGTCAGAGGATATGAGAAAGGAATGTATGCTTCCATGCCCGAGAGAATAACCTGCGTAATGTGCAAGGCACACTCAGATGGCTCCCGACCATGGAAGCAATAATCATTCCAAGGAAAATCAAAGAAGTACTGCCTGAGGGCCTCCCAATCTGCAGCTCCAAAGTGCCACAGGCGGCGTTTCTTTGGAGGGTCCACAGGCCGTACTGGAGCGATAGGACAGGTTAAGGTAATAATGTTATGATCGGAGGAGCCCAACTGAAAGAAAAGATTAACAGTGTAAGCAGAAGGATTAGTTGTTAGGAAAAGGTCAAGTATGTTGGAACTCTCTCCAAGGCGGTCAGGGATACGGGTAGGGTGCTGTACAAGCTGCTCTAGGTCGTTAAGGATAGAAAAGATGTAGGCTTGTTCACCAGGTGGATCAGTGAAAGGAGAGGAGAGCCAAAGGTGGTGGTGAACATTGAAATCTCCTAGAATGGAGATTTCAGAGAAAGGAGAAATGGATAGAATGTGTTCCATCGTAGAAGTAAGATAGTCAAAGAATTTTTGATAGTCAGTAGAATTAGAAGATAAGTAAACAGCACAGATATATTTAGTCAGAGAATGACAGGAGAGCCGAAGCCAGAGAGTAGAGAATTCAGAAGAATCAAGTTCAGGAACACGAGAGCAAGATAGATCGTTGCGTACATATACGCATCAGTCACCTTTGGCTTTGAAATAAGAATAGAGAAAGTAGGAGGTTACAGAAAAGGGTTTGCTGTCAGTTGCCTCAGACAGCTGAGTCTCAGAGAGAAAGAGAAGGTGAGGTTTAGAGGAGAAGAGGTGATGTTCAACAGAGCAAAAGTTAGAGGAAGGGCCGCGAATGTTACAGAAATGGAGAAGGAGTGAGTCAGACAGTGGTTCCAGGCAGCTCTTTGAGTCGTCACCGGGAAAGGGGCTGATGGTAGGGGCATTTATGGTCCCCCCCCCCCCGGGGACTCCGAAGCATGATTTTTGTACGCCATTTTACAAATTTTGAAAAGGAAATGTAGTGTGTAGTGTGCATGTAGTTTGGGTTGACAGTTAGAGAAACTTGTATTGGAGAGCATTCTGGACTACTCTCTGCGTTTCTGAGACACTGAAAAAGTTCAGCAAATGGGGATCTTCAGGAACAAGTCCTGAAGGCTGATAAAACGGGAGCTCCAGCTTTCCCTGTCATCAGCCTTCCATCCATCCACCTTGAGAGTACTGCCCTGCTCGACTGGTGCTACAGTCTACTCCTGAACAATGCTTTTATCGCCTATATTATTGTGTGAAAACCAATATAGACTTGTATGGTGACATATAGAGGTGTTAGTATGTAGGAGGACTGCTGGGCCTTGATATCAGGCTGTGAAGCCTATGCCCAGAGTTGGACACAAAAAAAAAAAAAAAAAAAATTCGTACCAAGTAAATAAATATGTAATTTAAAGTGGCTTAAACTAGTTAACCCTTTCATAGTTCGTTTTCTTTAGCCAGGTACTCTGAAAAAGAAGGAAAACGTAAGGTTGAATGACACCTGTATCAACATTTTTAGGCTCAGGAGGACGATTTCTCTATGAATTTTCGATGTTTCTCACCAAAAGCAAAGATTTGAGCCAAAATACAAAGAGTCGAAAATCGGTCGGAATCTAGGGGTAGGCTGGGCACAAAACCGGTCGGGACTGGGCAGGTTAAACATATTTAGGGTTTCATTCTCTCGGGACTTATCGATAGGTCATATTACATCTCTCGTAAAATCTGCTTCCAAGAGATTAGGTGTGCTAAGTCGACTCCATACCATCTTTACCCCTGCATAGTTGTTGACTTTATACACGTGTTTATTTGCCTATGTGTCGAGTAAAGCTCTCATGTGTGGGGAGGCTCCCCACATACAGTTCTTGTCAAAAGGGTGCAGTCAAAGGCTTTTCGTCTCAAACTCTCCTCCCCTTATTGGCTCTCTTCAGACTCTCTCTCTTCATTGCACTGTTGCATCTTTATCTCGTTTCTGTAACTACTTCAATAGTCACTGCTCTTCTGAACTGTCTGCTTGCATCCCTTCACCTCTACGACGGGCGTGTAGCATCCCTCTAGCAACAAATTCTCATCCCTTTTTTGTACATCTCTCTAATGCTAGAGTTGAACGTTACCCCCATTTCTTCATTCATGCAACAGGAGAACTCTGGAACTTTCTCCCTTTGTCTGTATTTCCTGTTTCCTATGATCTGCAGACTTTCAAACGAAGTGTGTCCAGGCATCTCAAAATGAACAGACCATGAATTTAGCTCTCCTTCGCATTATTTTTTTCTTGGAAAGGATGGTCTGCGGGCTCCAGGCCTTTGGTTCCTTCTTCCTTGTATAAAAAAAAAAATCGTGGTCAGTAATTCCACTCCCCCAACCATTATATGCTCTTGCATCCATTACACACTTTCTCATTCTATCATCCTCAAACACAAATCATTGCTTTCTATTCACTCAGTTTACCACCCACCCTTCTCGTTACTAGCCACGTACCGTATATCTGTGGATCATTTTGTGTCTGAAGAGGGCATTGGCTATCACTAACCCCCTCCCAGCACAAATGTCCACTAGAGCACTATCACTCTCATCCACTTCCGCAGGCACACACCACTCACCAACTACTCCATCCACCTTCACATTCTCTATTTTTCCATTCATATCTCCAATCAAAAACAATCTCTCACTCCTTTCAAACTCTTCCATGCATGCTTCCACATTTGTCCGCAACTATTCTTTCACTCTGCTTGCACTGTCTTGCATTGGTGCATACACACTCACATAATCGCCCACATTGTAGTCCGACTTTCAGTCTTACCCGCACAATCCTTGAGCCAACTGATCCATACTCTCTTATATTCTTCCTTTTCATGCTCACAACAATACACACTCCTTCTTTTGCCTTCTCATTCTCCCCTCTCCAGTGCATATACCCCATCCATACTCCCATTCTCTCACACTCTCACCTCTCCATTTAGTTTCAGTTAATCCACGTACATCCACTTTTGCACCCTCAAGCACATGGACAACTTCTGTCTTTCACCTCATCATTTGCACCCTTTGCATTCCATTTCGTAATCCGTACCATGTCCTTTGTTCGGTCCTTAGTCATCACCTGTTTGTCAGTCCTGGTCCAAGGCTTCTTATTCGTATTTTTAGTTAGCTGATTCCCAGGGAGGGGCACTAACCCTCAGCCAACCCGCTTGATATCATGTAAGGAACGCGTGTTGGTTAGTTATATGGCTACCACCCAACGTTGTGAATGATTTCCTGGATTATAGAGAATCATTTGGCTCGCCACTCATTGTCGAGTTACCATAAAAACAGAGTACCTCTACGCTAATTGGATGGATAATGGGCGCCCCCACCTACCATTTAAATGTACTGTCACTCATTATTTGAAAGTGGTTGTTTATCCATCATTGCATAATGGTGGCAGCTTAATGGGATTATTTAAGCCTATTTTCATAACGTTTTGTGGATTCTTCCTCTGTTTTAAGGGTGATAGATTCCCGCCGATCCCACGTGTTAACCTAACCATATGGTACATGCCTGTTGAAGTTCCGGCTACCCTCCCAACTTTTGTTTCCCATATGTTTCGTCTGTGCCATTTTTTGTTAGCTTATCCAATTTAAAATGGCAGACAAAATTGATGACAGTCAGTTCAGGGAAACCAAGGATGACCTTCGGGACGTCAGGGCTGATACCCAGCATGCCTACATGATAAATGTGATGCAGATTGTAAGTGAGCAAACAGGATCCCAGGCAAGAGTGAGGAAACCTCCATCAAGACTGATCGAGGAACTTTAGAATTAGGACAGCCTTTGGATGTGTGACTGTACTGAAAGTATTTGTAAAGGAAGGTCACAGCCCTAAGGTGTAAGATAGTACTCTTGCAGTATTTGTAAAGGAAGGTCATTGGCCTAAGGTGTAAAATGATACTCTTGCAGTATTTGTAAAGGAAGGTCATTGTTCTAAGGTGTAAAGTGATACTCTTCCATGAGGTAGGCTGACCTGTGATAGTAACAGTTACAAAATAATATATATATATATATTGTTACGATTTCGAGTGATATGTGGGTCCAGGGACTCTAAATCATAACAAAGAGAGAGGTTCTTAAATAATAAAACAATATTCATTCATCAGTCAAGAGGACCCAGTGGAGGGAGAAGTATAGGGAATGTAAAAGGGGGTAAAAACTTAACAGTTTAATATACTAATAATAATGTCACCACCACCAGCTTAAAACAGTACACTTATCCAATACATAATACTAATTCTCCTTGCTAAATGCATTACACTCCCTAGCTAAACACATACAAAAACAAATATATAAATGTGGGGCAAGAGAACACTGAGACACGTGGAATGGATGGAGGAAAGATATACTCATCAGAGTAGATACAGATGTTGGTGCCTGTGTCGCTGCTGGGTCTCCTAGAAAGAATGTCCAGGAAGTGTAGAGCACACCAGAAGCCAGAAAGAGTTAGCGGTGTACTGGCGCACAAGCGCACGCTACTTAACCATCTCTCTTCTCATTCTGCCTGTTGGCAAGAAGGGGCAAGAAACTCAAGCTACCATAGTAGGCAGGCATCAGCTTGGCAGAGGGCGCTTGTGGTGAGGTGCACAAGCCACAGATGGCGCTCCACCTAGAATACGTGGCTGGTAGCAGGTACCAGCCAGGTGTGTCTGGTAGACTGATACCCGTCACACAGCGAGGAGAGACACGGGTTGTAACACCTCCCCCTCCAAGACCTCCGCAGTCTTGACGTAGGAGGGCAAGAGGTTGGGGCTGTCTCGTGGACGCCATCATTGTTGATGGGAGCGGATGATACTGTCCTGAAGATCTCAGGGGGGGAAAGAAGACCCTGGTACCTGATGTTGGGTAGGGCTTGTAGACGCATGCCGAGATGCAGGAAGTCAGGCCGGGGCTCGGGACAAGGTGTCGGCTATTAGGTTGTCTGTCCCCTTAATATGTTTGAGGTGCAGATTGAAGGGCTGGACCTCAAGGGCCCACCGGAGGATTCTTTGGTTGCTGTTCTGCATCTTGTGGAGGAAGGTTAATGGGTTGTGGTCAGTGAAGACGGTGATTGGATGGGGGTGAGCATTCAGGTAACACTCAAACTTCCTCAACGCCAGCACGAGGGCCAAACACTCTTTCTCGATGGTGGAGTAGTTTTGCTGATGTTTTTTCAGTTTGCAGGAAAAGTATGATACCGGATGCAGAATGCCACTCTGCTGCTGCTCCTGCAGAAGGACCGCTCCTACCCCCATTTCTCTGGCGTCTATCTGGAGTGTAAAAGGCTTATCAATACTGGCTGATTGTAAGACTGGTTGTGAGGCTAAAAATAACTTCAAGTGGTGGAAGGCTTTGTCACACTCTGAGGTCCATTTAAAGTGAGTTTTTGGGCTTGTTAGAGCAGTCAAAGGAGCAGCTATGGAAGAAAAGTTAGGGCAGAATCTTCTATAAAATCCAGTCATCCCCAGGAAACGCATGAGTGCCTTCCTGGTGGTAGGGAGAGGGAAATTTAAGACAGCTTCGATGTTGGCTTCTTTTGGTTTCACTTTCCCCTGTCCAACTATGTGTCCCAGGTAGGTAACTGTTCCACAACCAATGCTGGACTTGGCCAAGTTGATAGTGAAGCCGACCTCCTGCAACCGCGTCATCAAGGCTTGTAGGCAGGCGACATGGTCTTCCCAGGTGTCAGCTATGATGACCAAGTCGTTCAAGTACGCCCAGGTGTTTGGTAGGCCTTGGATGGTAGCATTGATAGCTCTCTGAAATGTAGCCGGAGCATTACACATACCAAAGGCCATTACATTGTACTGAAATAGGCCGAAAGGTGTTATAAAGGCTGATATCGGCTTAGCTGTCTCAGATAGTCCTATTTGATAATAACCTTTTTGTAAATCTATGGTGGTGATGTACTTTGATGATCCTATGGCATCTATAAGATCATCTATTAGAGGCAGGGGGTAAGAGTCAAGGACAGTCACTTTGTTTAACTTTCGATAATCGGTACAAAACCGGCTGCTTCCATCAGGTTTAGGGGTGAGTAAACAAGGGGAAGCCCAAGGGGAGACACTAGGTTTTGCCAGATTATTATCTATTAGGAATTGGACCTCTTTTTTCATAAT
>JAGKTI010017612.1:0-10155 GCA_018397915.1 Birgus latro
AGCCATCAGAGTAGAAAAGAGGAGGGAAGGATGATGAGGTAAAGTTGTTAGAAAGGTTTTTGGCAAGGTGCCAAAAGGAGCGAGAAGAATTCGAGTTGGAGAGTTGGGAACATTTAGCACGGATGAAATTATTTTTAGCAGAGCGAAGAACAGACTTAGCACGATTCTGGGCAGAAATATAAAAAAGATGTGATTCAGGGGTGGGTTGGCTCCGGTACCTTTTAAAGGCCCTTTCTTTGTTGTGGACAGCATTAGAACAAGCGTGATTAAACCAAGGCTTTCCTGCATTAGTCAGTGGATATTAAAAAGGAATGTATGCTTCCATGCCCGAGAGAATAACCTCCGTAATGTGCAGGGCACACTCAGATGGCTCCCGGCCATGGAAGCAATAATCATTCCAAGGAAAATCAAAGAAGTACTGCCTGAGGGCCTCCCAATCTGCAGCTCCAAAGTGCCACAGGCATCCACAGGCGGTACTGGAGCAATAGGACAGGTTAAGGTAATAAGGTTATGATCGGAGGAGCCCAAGAGAGAAAAGATTAACAGTGTAAGCAGAAGGATTAGTTGTTAGGAAAAGGTCAAGCATGTTGGAACTCTCTCCAAGGCGGTCAGGGATATGGGTAGGGTGCTGTACAAGCTGCTCTAGGTCATTAAGGATAGAAAAGATGTAGGCTTGTTCACCAGGTGGATCAGTGAAAGGAGAGAAGAGCCAAAGGTGGTGGTGAACATTGAAATCTCCTAGAATGGAGATTTCAGAGAAAGGAGAAATGGATAGAATGTGTTCCATCGTAGAAGTAAGATAGTCAAAGAATTTTTGATAGTCGGTAGAATTAGGAGATAAGTAAACAGCTCAGATATATTTAGTCAGAGAATGACAGGAGAGCCGAAGCCAGAGAGTAGAGAATTCAGAAGAATCAAGTTCAGGAACACGAGAGCAAGATAGATCGTTGCGTACAAATACACAACAGCCACCTTTGGCTTTGAAATGAGAATAGAGAAAGTAGGATGATACAGAAAAGGGTTTGCTGTCAGTTGTCTCAGACAGCTAAGTCTCAGAAAGAAAGAAGGTAAGGTTTAGAGGAGAAGAGGTGGTTCTCAACAGAGCGAAAGTTAGAGGAAAGGCCGCGAATGTTACAGAAATGAAGAAGGATTGAGTTAGACAGTGGTGGGGGGACAGGTACCCTGCCATTTATGACCTGCAGAGTGCAGTCAGCCATGCCCTAGGGTTCCTTCTCCAAATAACCCCAAGGTTATCCTTATCGAACCTGCCAGTGCTCAGGTGTTCTCTCAGTGATACACAAGAAATTTCTTGAGATTCAGGTCTCTGCATTGGCAACAAAGAGGAAGGTGTGATGGTCCTTTGCAGCCTTGAAGCCAAGTGCATGCCATTCTCTATGGCTGATGTAGGCCTTCCATGAAATCCGCTTCCAAAACAGCCCAGTTTCACCAGAATTCTAGTCCCACATAGGAGAATATCCCTTCTCCTCTATAATAGCCTTGAGCTGCACAGGAAAGGCCTCAGCCGCTACGTGGTCTGCACGTTCACGGTCACATTTTGAAGGCAAGCACGGGTCTTCAGAGGCTCAAACCAACCTGTGCTGGCCTTAAGTCCTCCTTGGCCTCTATACTTTCTTTATCCATAAGGTCCCTTCATAGATCAAGAGCCCTCCTGCAGATGGAGTGGTGAAGAGGCACCTTTGCTTGTTTCAAGACATTAACTCACAGCCAGGAGATGCTCCATTTCCTCCATGATAGGCTACCTTGCTCTAGTTAGACTTTTTACAGTCAGCGAAGGCATGTTCTATGATGCCATAATTATAGCCTCTGATTTCTTAATGACTGTCAAGACTGTGGACCAGGGCAATTTTAAGGTGTCAGCGATCTTGCTTGGTCCTGCCTTACATAATGGTGCTCAGTAATGTCTAATTTCATGTCAAGGGGAACACTGTGCTTTGCCCTTTTGGCCTGCCCCTTGGCAGCATCAGTAGCACTGCACTTTCCACTAGGTGTAGCACCAGACATTATTTCAAAGTTAATCTATCTACTTATAGCCCGACACCCTAATCCCACAAAGGGTGGCTGCAGACAAAACGCCTCCAAGTCACTCTGTCACCCACCATTTGCTTACCCTCCCCCCAGCTAACTCCCCCCTCCCTCATATACCTCTCAACTCCATCCCTTCACCTCATCCTCAGTCTTCCCTTCCCTCTCCCTCCCTCCACCCCACCTGCGTACACCCTCATAGTCAGTCTTTCATTCTCTATTCCCTCCACATGTCCAAACCATCTCAGTGTACTTCTCCTAATCTTCTCAACCACATCCACATCCACCACACAACGTTCCTTCACTTCTTCATTCGTCAACCTGTCCCTCCATGTCACTCCACATGCTCCTCTCAGGTAACTCATTTCCACTGCTCTCACTCTTGACTTGTTACCCTCTAGCAAGGTCCATGCCTCGCTTCCATACATCAGGGTAGGGATCACAATACTATCATCCAGTGACTTCGTGACTTCCATACTCACCTCACTATTTCTCGTCACCGCTTTCAGTGAACCAACAACCTTCCTTCCCTGCTGTTCCCTTTCAAGTATTTCATGCCCAATACTTCCATCCTTACTCATAACACTACCTAAGTACTTGAATGCACTCACATTCTCCATATCCTCACCATCCAACCTCACTGTGCATTCTGTGACTTCATTCCTCTCAAACACCATAACTTTACTCTTGTTTGCATTGACTTTCAGATTCCTCTTCTTACACACTCTCCCAAATTCATTCACCAAACCTTGCAACTCCCCTTCATCTTCACTCAACAATACTGTATCATCAGCAAACAACAACACTGGAATCTTCCACATCTCACCCTCATTCATTAGAGCCACTCCCACATCCACTGCCCTACCTTGCATCTCCTTTACAACCCCATCCATGTATATATTAAACAGCCATGGAGACATCACACAACCCTGTTTCAGTCCCACATTCAGATCAAAGAACTCACTTAGCTCACCATCCACTCGCACAGTAGCCCTAGCTCCTTCGTATATACTCTTCACAGCACTCAACGGTTTCCCCTCCACTCCATATATTCTTAATACTTTCCACATATACCTTGCCTATCTATTCTGTCATAAGCTTTCTCCAATTCCATGAAGGCAGCATACACTTTCTTTCCCTTCTCTAGATACTTCTTCACTAAACATTTTATAACAAATATCTGATCTACACATCCTTTTCCCTTCCTAAATCCCCCTTGTTCTTCTCCAACTAACTCCTCTTTTATATGCCTAACCCTGTCAATAACTATTCTACCATATATTTTTCCAGTCACACTAAGAAGGCAAATACCCCTATGGTTACCACATACTTCTCTCTCCCCTTTTCCTTTATATAAAGGAACAATTATACCTGATTTCCAGTCCTCTGGAACCCTTCCCTCTTCCCAAGCCAATCTACACAACCTCCATATCTATTCCACAACAGTCTCACCCCCATACTTCAGCATTTCACCACACACTCCATCAGTTCCTGGGGCCTTTCCCATCTTGATTTTCTTCATTGCTTTCACTATGTCTGCCCTACTGATCTCTTCCTCCCTCCTCTCACCTCTTCTTCTCCCAGCCATTCCCCAACCACTTATACTTGCACTGCTTTCAATCTCTACATTCAACAAATTCTCAAAGTGCTCCTTCCATCTTCTCAATTTCTCTCTCTTCTCCACCAGCAATCTATTATTCCCATCTTTCACTCCCCTACTATTTCCATTTTCACACTGTCTTACTTTCTTTACCTCCTTCCAAAACAATTTCTTACTCTCCCTCCACTTTACATTCAGATTCCTCCCAAACTCTTCATCCACTCTCTTCTTACTCTCCTTCACCAGTCTCTTCACCTCTCTTCTCCAGCTCACATATACCTTCTCTCTTCTCTCACTCATCTTGTCCCCTACTTCTGCTCACTGGCCATTCACTATATGCCTTCTTCTTTTGTTCCACAGCTCATTTCATCTCATCATTCCACCATGCTGTCCCTTGCACACCCCTGCATCCCCTCCTCACTCCACAAACCATCTCACACGCTGCGCCTATCTCTTCCATGAAAATCTTACATACATCTTCCACCCCTTCCATCTGCTCCAACTCATACCATCCCAGTCTTTCCTCCACTATGCTCTTATACTCTGCCATTTTCTCACTATCTTGTAACTTCTCCACTCTTCTCACAGGAGCTATTTCCTCCTGTCTTCCCCCTGGTCGCTTTACCCACTTTCTTTGCAGCCTTCCCTTGGCCATCAATAAGTGATTGTCCGAGATTCCATTCCCCCACCTTCTCCACATTCTTGCATCCAACACTTGTCTTCTCATTCGCTCATCCACGCACACATAATCTATCATTGCCTTTCGTTCTACAAATTCACTGTCCATCCTCCTTAAGACTCTTCATGTATACCTGTGGAACATCTTGTGCCGAAAGTAGGTGTTGGCTATTGCCAACCTCTTACCAGCACAGATGTCCACCAAGGCACTACCATTCCCATCCACCTCAGCTGGCACACCCCACTGACCAACCACTCCATCCACTCGTACATTCCCAACTTTGCCATTTATGTCTCCAATCAAAAACACTCTCTCGCTCCTCTCAAACTTGACCACACATGCTTCAACATTTGCCCAAAACTCATCTTTAAGAGTTCACATATTTCACACACTCAGAGTTCTCTCTCCAGTTACTGTTGTATGCAGTATGTGTCACTGGGTGTTAGCAATAGCATTGCGAGGGTCTTATGCTGGGAAGAAGGTTAGGTATCTCGGAAATTGCGAGGGAGGTGATTGCTGGCATGGGCCAGGTGAGCGAGTGGGTGAATGAAACTCAAAAGGTTGGCACAGAGGCCTCCTCCTGTGCAGGCCCAAGATGGAGGTTCTGCACATGCAAACATTGGGTGGCCATCTTGGCTTTGACAGCTGGCTGTCGGTTTGCGTGTGTCACTGCATCTGCATGAGATTCTAGGAGGCAACTGTTGAAAATTTCGTACTAGAGAAATCATGACCAGATTTTTACGTTATTTCATAAAAGGTAAAACTTCTGAATTATCATTCTAGCAATTTATCACCTAGTGAACAGTCAAACAGTGAGACCAGACTGTATAATGTGTACTGGTGGGTGTAAGTGTGGTGGTTGTTTGAATTTGTGTACATAAATGATGTACACATGCTATCATGTGGGATTATATACATAAATGGTGTACACATGCTGGCAACCTAACTGCAACCATTAGTTCATAATCTTTATTAGATCATATTATTTACAGTGTCCTTTCATTATCTGTCTGCTTATCTATCTTTTGGCAGATGTCATAATCCTGTGAGGGATGGCCACAAACAAATTGCCTCCTTGTCACCCTGTCCCCTGCCATTTCACTCCCTTCCCCCCTGCCCACACTCCACTCTCTCATATACCTCTTCACTTCATCCCTCCATTTCATCCTCTGCCTCCCCCTCCCTCTCCTCCCCTCCACCTCACTCACATACACTCTCCTCATTAGTCTCTAACTCTCCAGCCTCTCCACTTGGCTAAATCGCCTTTATGTATTTCTCCTATTGCTTTCTATCACATCCACATCCACACCACAACACTCCTTCACTTTCTCATTTGTCAGTCTGTCCCTCCATGTAACTCCACATGTTCCTCACAGGTAATTCATTTCCATTGCTCTCACCCTTGACTTCTATCCATCCAACAGGGTCCAAGCTTCACTTCCATACATTAGTCTTGGTATCACAATACCATCATGCAGTGGCTCTTTTACAGTACTTCCATGTTCAGTTCCCTATTTCTTATCACTGCTTTCAGAGAACCAGCAACTCCCAGTTGTACCCTTTCAAGCACTTCATCTTCCAAAATTCCATCCTTACTCACCACACTACCCACTCATCACATTACCTACACTTACTCATCACATGTACATAAATAGAGTCACATTTTCCATTTCTTCATTGTTCAACCTTATTGTACATTCACTGACTTCATTTCTCTCGAAGACCATAACTTTACTCTTCCGTACATTCACCTTCAGATTCTGTTTCATACACATTCTTCCAAACTCATTCACCAAGCCTTGCAGTTCCTCCTCATCCTCAAATAACAGTACAGTATCATCTGCAAACATCAGTACGGGCTGCTTCAGCGGCAACTACCCTACCTTGTATCTCTTTTATAACCTCACGGAGACATGACACATCCCCATTTCAGTCCAACATTTAGATAGAAAAAATCACTCAGTTCATATATACACGCATTGCAGCCTTAACACCCTCATACATACTCTTCATGGCTTTCGGCTACTCCATATATTCATAATGTTTTCCATATTTCTTACCTGTCCATTCTGTCATATTCCATTTCCAAATCCATGAAGGCCACATGCAGCATCTTTGCCATCTCTAGAAAGTTTTACACTGAAGACCTATGGATGTACAGCTGAACTACATAAACTGTTCCCTTTGTTAGTCCTCCCTGTTCTTCACCAACAAACTCTGTTATTTCCCAAATTCTTTCAATTAGTAGCCCACCATATACTTTCCTATTACACTAAGCAGACAAATGCCCCCATGATTACCACACACTTCATTTTCCCCTTTTTCTTTGTACAGGGGAATAACTCTGCTTGACTTCCAATCCTCCAGGACTCTTCCAGGCCAATCTGCACATCTTCTATATCCATTCTGCTACTAACTGTCCCCCATGCTTCATCATATCACCACACTCCATTTTGACTTCCTTCATTGCATCTGCTACTTCCATCGTACTGATCTCATCCTCCCATCTCTTCTCCCTCCATCTCCCAGTCATCCCCAGCCTCTGATGCTCACATTCTTTCATTCTCTGTGTGTAAGTGTTCCTTAAAATGTTCTCTTCATATGCTTACTTTTTCCTCCCATCTCCACAATCAATCTACCATTTTTATCTTTCACTCCCCACCTAACTTCTTTGTCTCCTTTTCCAACTCTTTTTACCTGCTTCCAGAACATTTTCTTACATTCCCTCCACTTTACACTCTAATTCCTTCCAAATTCCTCATCCACTCGCTTCTTATTCTCTCTTACTAATCTTTCACCTCTCTCTTCCTCTTGACATATAGCTCTCTCTTACGTCTCAACCTCCTCCATGCCTCTGCTTCCTGTCCACTCACTACCGTATTTGCTTTGTTCTTTTGCACCACAGCTTGTCTCACCTCTTTGTTCTATTCCACCATACTGTTTCTTGCATCTCCTTTCATCTTCTCTTCACCCCACACACCAACTCATATGCTGCACAGATTTCTTCTGTGAATATCTTGCTCGATCGGTAGAGAGGTGGCTTGCAGTCCCGTCGGACCCAGGTTCGAATCCTCACTGGCAGGGAACAGTTTAAGGATTTGAATTTCATTAATTCAGGCTTTACTGATCTACCAGAAGACCCGCGGACATGTCGTAAAAATACCTCCGCTAATACAAATACACCAGTCCTGTATGAGACAGCCCTAGCATGTATTCAATATGGACGGTGGGTGTTAGCGCCGAAGTGGTGACATGTAGAGGTGTTGGTATGTAGGAGGACTGCTGGGCCTTGATAGCAGGCTGTGAAGCCTATGCCCAGAGTCGGACACATTAAAAAAAAAAAAAAAAAAAACTCCCCCATCTGCTCTAAATCATCTTTATCCAATCGCTCCTCCACTTCTCACTTACACTGTGCCTGTAGAAGTGGATGAAAATGGCAGTTCTTTAGTGGACATCTGTACAGGGAGGGGGTTGGTGATGGCCAGTATCCTCTTTAGGGACAAAATGATCCACAGGTATATGTGGCAAGTGATGAGATGAGTGGGTGGCGAACTGAATAAACAGAAGGAAATGCTTAATTATGTGCATACAGATGAGAGAATGAGGAGATATGTAATGGATGCAGAAGTATACAGAGGTTAGGGGAGTGAACTTTCTGACCACCACTTGGACATGGTGAAAGTCAAGGTACAAATGCAATGGATGAACAGAAGGAGTAATGGACAGTATTTAGTAGTCCATACAAGGAGGGTAGAAAGGTTGAAAGAGGATGGAAATAAGGCAGAATATGAGAGAAATGGAGGAGCGAGTGGGTAAAAATGAGTTGGAGAAGGTGGCAGGTGTGTGCAAGATATTCATGTGCAGCATGTGTGATGGTGTGTGGGGTGAAGAGAAGACAAAAGGTGGGTGCAAGAAACAGCATGGTGGAATGAAGAGATGAGACAAGTTGTGTGCAAAAGAAGAAAGCATATAGTGAGTGGATGGGAAGCAGAGGCATGGAGGAAGTAGAGAGATGGAAGGGAGAGTTATATGTAGAGAGGAAAAGAGAGGAGAAAAGAGAGTAAGAAGAGAGTGGATGAGGAATTTGGAAGAAATTTGAGTGTAAAGAGGAAATGTACGAAAATGTTCATGAAACAGGTAAAGAGAGTTAGTTGGACAGGGTGAGAAAGAAGTTAGTTGGGGAGTGAATTTTAAAAATAATAGATTGATAGTGGAGATGGGAGAGAAAGTGAGCAGTTGGAGAGAACATTTTAAGGAACTATTAAACATAGAGAATGAAAGTAATGCAATTATAAGTGGCTGGGAATGGTTGGGAGAAGGAGGGTTGTGAGAAGGGAGGAAGAGATCAGTAGGATGGAAATAGTGAAAGCAATGAAGAAAGTCAAAATGGGGAAATCCCCAGGAATTGATGGAATGTGTGGTGAAATGATGAAGCATGGGGATGAGATAATAGTAGAATAGATATGGAAGATGTGCAGATTGGCCTGGGAGGAAGATAGAGTCCTGGAAGAGTGACACTCAAGTATAATTATACCCCTGTACACTTAGGCAAGTGTAGAAGTATGTATGGACAAGTTTGAGAGGAGCAAGAGTGTGTTTTTGATTGGAGACATGAATGGCAAAGTTGGAAATGTACGAGTGGTTGGTCAGTGGGGTGTGCCAGCTGAGGTGGGTGGGATTGGTAGTGCTTTGGTGGACATCTGTGCTGGTAAGGGATTGGCAATAGCCAACACCTACTTTCGGCATAAGATGATCCACAGGTATACATGGAGAGTCATAAGGAGGATGGACGGTGAACTTGTTGAATGAAAGGCAATGATAGATTACGTATATGTGGATGAGTGAATGAGAAGACAAGTGTTGGATGCAAGAGTGTGGAGAGGGTGGGGGAATGGAATCTCGGACAATCACTTATTGATGGCCAAGGTAAGGCTGCAAAGAAAGTGGGCTAAGAGACAAAGGGGAAGACAGGAGGAAATAGCTCCTGTGAAAAGAGTGTAGAAGTTGCAAGATAGTGAGAAAATGGCAGAATATAAGAGCATAGTGGAAGAAAGACTGGGAAGGTATGAGTTAGAGCAGATGGAAGGGGTGGAAGATGTATGTAAGATTTTCATGGAAGAGATAGACGCAGCATGTGAGGTGGTTGGTGGAGTGAGGAGGGGATGCAGAGGTGTGCAAGGGACAGCATAGTGGAATGATGAGATGAAACGAGCTGTGGAACAAAAGAAGATGGCATATAGTGAATGGCTAGTGAGCAGAGGTAGGGGAGAAGATGAGAGAGAGAAGAGAGAGGTATATATGAGCTGGAGAAGAGAGGTGAAGAGATTGGTGAAGGAGAGTAAGAAGAAAGTGGATGAAGACTTTGGGAGGAATTTGAGTGTAAAATAGAGGGGGAGTAAGAAATTGTTTTGGAAGGAGGTAAAGAAAGTAAGACTGTGAAAGGAGATATTGTAGGAGAGTAAAAGATGGGAATAGTAGATTGCTGGTGGAGAAGAGAGAGAAATTGAGGAGGTGGAAGGAGCACTTTGAGGATTTGTTGGATGTAGAGAGGAGAGCAGTGCGAGTGTAAGTGGTTGGGGAATGGCTGAGAAAAGAAGAGGAGGGAGGAAGAGATCAGTAGGGCGGAAGTAGTGGAAGCAGTGAAGAAGATCAAGATGGGAAAGGCCCCAGGAATTGATGGAGTGTGTGGTGCAATGCTGAAGTATGGGGGTGAGATTGTTGTGGAGTGGATATGGAAGTAGTAGTAGTAGCAGTTGTTCCCTAGGCAGTCTATCTGAACAGCCCCGAGTCCCTAAGGAAGGCCATGGCAGAGACCGGGCTTTCCCACAGAGCT
>JAGKTI010017613.1:0-18378 GCA_018397915.1 Birgus latro
GATAAGATTCACAATTTAATTGTGTGCTCCTTGGAAGAGGGGAAAGTGCCTCGGGAATGGAAGAGGGCAAATGTGGTGCCAATCTATAAGGAAGGAAACAAGGAAGAACCCCTGAATTATAGACCAGTGTCCCTAACCAGCATGGTTGCGAAATTGTGTGAGAGAATCCTGAAAGATAGATGGATAAAATATCTGGAAGAGATGAACATTTTGACTGAAAGTCAGTTTGGATTCAGAAGTGGAAGGTCATGTGTTTCCAACTTGTTGAGCTTCTACTCAAGGGCGATTGACGTGCTACAGGAGAGAGACGGTTGGGTGGACTGTGTGTACTTAGATCTGGAGAAGGCCTTCGACAAGGTACCCCACAAGAGACTATTATGGAAATTAGAGCATATAGGAGGACTGAAGGGAAGCCTCCTGGAATGGATGAGAGACTTTTTGAGTGACAGACAAATGAGGACAGTAATAAAGGACAGGACATATGGATGGAGGGAAGTAACAAGTGGTGTCCCACAGGGCTCGGTGTTGGCACCAGTAATGTTCTTGATTTACGTAAATGAGATGGTAGATGGAGTGAACAGCTAGGCAAGCCTGTTTGCTGATGATGCAAAGATCTTGAGAAAGGTAGAGGTTGAAGAGGACTGTAAAATGCTACAGGAGGATCTGATTGGAGCCGGATGTGGGAAAAGAAATTCAACGCAAAAAAATGTAAAATATTGGAAATGGGTAAAAGTACCAACAGGCCATCATTGAATTATTTGATGGGTAATGAACCAATCACAGAAAAGCGAGAGAAGAGAAAGATTTGGGAGTGCTGGTCCAGGATAGTTTGTCACCTGAAAAACACATAAATAAGATAGTGAGAGAGACATATAAACTCTTGACCAATATAAGAGTGGCATTTCATTACATGGATGAGGAGATGATGAAAAAATTGATAGTGGCCATGATCCGACCCAGGTTAGAATATGCAGCAGTAGTATGGTCCCCACACAAAAAGAAAGATATAACCAAGATTGAGAGAATACAAAGAACAGCAACCAAGATGGTCCCCAGTCTGGCAGATTTGCCATACAGAGAGAGGCTGGAAAGGCTGGATTTGCCTTCCTTAGAGGAAAGGAGAGAGAGAGGGGCGACATGACTGCAGTGTTCAGGACCATGATAGGAGTAGATAAATTGACAGAGAAAATCTGTTTGTGTGGGATGAGAGAGCAACAAGAGGACACGGAATGAAACTAAAGAAGCCAAGCTGCTCGAAGGACATCAAGAAATATAGTTTTCCTTATAGATGCATAGACCTGTGAAATAGCCTGGACAAAGAGATCATCCAGTCTAAAAACTTAAACGAGTTTAAAGCAAAATTTGACTTACTGAGAAACAGAGACGGGACCCCAAGAGCGTAGCTCATTTCCTGTATATCACAATTAGGTAAATACAATTAGGTAAGTACACACACACAAAGAGTTATTGCTAACAGTGTGGTGATCCCATGAAAACTGTAATATACGGGCCAGGCGGTATCACCGAGTAGTAGCTGTAGTAGTTGTTCCCTATGCAGTCTGGATGAACAGCACTGAGCCCTAAGGAAGGCCACGGCTGAGACTGAGCTTTCCCACACAGTTCTCAAGGAGTGTATGTTGTGCTACTGGCACAGGCGATTGTGTGTAATGCAGTCTTCCATAATGTGCTCAATAGTGTGGGGTGCTGTGTTGCATCCTGGACAGGCATCAGCAATGGAGTCATCCAGCCTCTTATGATAACTCAAGAGGGCTGAATGATGCCCACATTGCAGCCAGACCAGGTAGACCCTGTCCTCACGAAGGAGGTGGGATTCAGGAGGGTGAATATCAGGAGGCTGTGCATGCAGCTGTGTGTAGTCTTTGAGTGACTGAATGGAGCGGTGAGTGATTTGAGTGTGGATATGCTTCTGGCAGCTGGTTTGAGGAGGGCGAAGGGAGAGAGATGACAGTATCTGTGTATCACATCATGTGCTGGGTGTTGTTTTGATGTTCCTTGGTGTGTGTGTGTGGATATGCTGCCATGTGGCGTAGTGGATGGTGTGGGTTTGTGATGCTGCGGCAAGAATTTGTGTACCTCTCATGTCTAGATGATCCTTGACTTTGAGGACTTTGGTTTCTTGGTGTAGGTGGTCTGTGGGTGTAGTAGCTGTGCAGCTGGTGCCTTGTTCTGTATGGTTTGTAGAGTGTTGTAGTGTGTTTTAGTGAGGTTAGAAGCCCAAACAGAGCTTCCGTTCATCATTGAACGTATACAGTATATTATTTGTATACCGTGGTGGTGGTTTCTTTGTTGTGACAAAATGTTATATGGGCAAGTGATCTCAAGGTGTTGAGTTTTAGTGAGGTTAGAAGCCCAAACAGAGCTTGCGTAATTCATCATTGAACATATATATTGTTTGTATACTGTGGTGGTGGTTTCTTTGTTGTGACCAAATGTTATATGGGCAAGCGATCTCAAGGTGTTGAGCCTTGGTGTTAATTTATTTTTAATGTTTATGATGTGCTGTTTAATGACACTGATGTTTGTTACAGCAAGGATTTTCTGTGTGTGTGTGTGTGTGTGTGTGTGTGTGTGTGTGTGTGTGTAGTAGGGGAGTGTTGCTTATGGTGAGGTGTGGAATGTGATGTTCTGCTGTTCAGTTTGTGAGAAGGGTCACTGTAGATTTGGCTGGGGCTATTTTGAGTCTGTTTGTGGTGAACCATTTGTGTAGTGTGTTGAGGTCAGGTTGGAGGATGTGTGCAGCTGTGTTTGCATTTTGGTGTGTACATGCAAGTGTTATGTCATCTGCACAGGAAGCTATGTGTATATGTGGCATGTGGGTTGTGGGTATGTCGTGCATATATAAGTTAAAGAGAGTAGAGGACAAAACAGATCCTTGGGGGATGCCATTTGTGAAGTTTCTGATGTTCAGTGATTGACCGGCAAATGTTACATGTGCACATCTGCCAGCTAAATAGTTTGCCAGCCATCTTTTTGTGTTATTGTGTATGTTTGTGTTGAATATTTTGATTGTGAGATTGTGGTGGAGGATGGCATCAAAAGCTTTGCTAATGTCTAGTGTGATCAGGAGTGTTCTGTGTGGTGGCCTAGCTGAATTCATGCCATCAAAAACTCTCTGTGTAAGGTCTGTAAGAAAAGTATTTGTGGTGTAGTGGCCTAAAACCATGTTGTGATGGGGCTAGGGGGATGTGAGGTGTAACTAGTTGTAATACCAGTCATTTAGTGACTTTGGAGACAGTGCAGAGGAGTGTGATGGTGCAGTGTGAGGAAGGTAATGTGGGGTCTTTGTTGAGTTTGGGGATAGTGATGATAGTGCCATGCTTCCAGATGTTGGGTATTATGTTGTGTGAGTAGATGCAGTTTGATATGTTGAAGAGTGCTTGTATGCCTTGCAGTCCAAGATGTTTAAGGTGTATGCTGCTTGTGTTATCTGGGCCACAGGCAGATGAGTGCTTAAGGTTGCTAATGATGTGCTTTGTCTGGCTGTAAGTGAAAGGTGCGAAGGCTGAGTCTGTGGGGAACTGTCCCTTGCATTGGATGACACATTGGACATCGCGATGGGGGTTCAGATGGCTGACATATGATAAGTGATTGATGAGAGTGTTTCCTTGATGTTTGTTTGAAAGTATGGTGTCTGCTGTTGTGATAGCAGTGTGTGACTGTGTAGTGTTGCTGCTGGACAGTGTGATGCTGTTTAGTGTTTTGTAGTGTTTCCTGGTGTTTGTTTTGTGATCAAGTGTTTGGAGATAATTATTCCAATTTACTGTTTATCTGAGTGTTGAGTTCTTATATTTGCTGTACGGTGTCTTGTATGGGGTGTTGGGGTGTTGTAGTGTGTAAAGTTGACTGATGAAGCCTTGAATTTCTGGTGTGAAATTGGGGTTGTCTCTCCTTCCATTGCTTCTAGGGATGTGTCTTTGTCTGCACTTTAAATAATTGTATTGAAAGTGTTGATGTTTGTGATGGATGTACTGTTTAATACTTCAAAGTGTTGTTCTGTTTCAGTTGTGAAGGTCTCCCAGTTGACTCTCTTATAATTAGTGCATGTGTGTCTGTGGCCACCTGGGGTGATTCTGGTTTTGTAGTGATAATGACTGGGAGGTGGTCAGAGCCAAGGGTTTTGACCACTCCCCAGGATCTCCAGACATCACCTTTTGCTCTCCAAACCTCCTCCCCCATATCAACGAATTCCCGACATTGCCGATACCAAGGTGGGTTGGCAGGGATATGTGGTAGTACTGCACACTGCTGGCCAGGGGAGTGGTCTGCTATGGGCTCGATGATGTGCACGATTTTCAGAACTTTTTCCAGAAATGCGACAGTTTTCAGAACGGAATTTCCTTTGCGGAATAATATTCAACCATACAGAAATTTTTGTTTAAATGAGGAAGAAAAACAACGAAAAAAATTCTTCCATTGTCTCGGTCTTCCGCTAAATTGGTGTACAGTATGTTAAATCAAGCATCTACTGTATTTTTCACACAAAAATGTATCACTTCACTTAATATTGCACACTGCACTATTTTTAAAGCAATTTCACTGGTACATGGTAATGGCAATGGTGTTTCAGTGGCCTTTCATGCACAAAACAGAACAAAAGGCAGACAATCATAGCCAATGTAAATACTGGGCAGCCATTGTGGCTTGCATGTGTCACCGCAACTACATGAGATTCTTGGAGGCGGCCATCACAAATGTCATTCTAGAGAAAGTGCTACCAGTTTTTAATGTTATTCTGATAAACAAAATAAATTTTAAATTTTCATTCTAGCAATTTATCATATAACGATATCATATAATGAGACCTGACTGTACAAGTAAAACTATGATGCATGGGCTGCTTCGCTTGATTAAATTCATTAACCCTCAGCGCAAAGAGATACTCCATCTCCTCCATAATGAGTTCCCTAGTTTTAGTCAGCTGCTTAGCAGTCTGAGTAGACACGTTCTGCGACGCTGCTAGGACAGCATTAGATTTTTAAATTACGGTAGTGACTGTGGACTGGAGCAGCTTTAGGGCCTTGGTGTTCTTGTTTGCCTCCTGCCCCTTCTTACGGTGCTCAACAATGTCAAATTTCACATAAAGGGAAAGGCTACTCCTTATCCTTTTAGCCATGTCCTCAACACAGATTCTCATTCATCTGAATTTCCATCCAATAGTGGATAAAAAGCTGCATCCGTAAGCTCTCAAATTTGTATCATACTGTACACTGTACTGTACTAGAGTTGTTCTGAGCATGAGAGGATTAACAATGAAAGTACTAACTTTCAATTTAATAATCTCATATTATACTAGTTACAGTAAAAAAAAAAAAGTGTTGACCATGAAATTGTTAAAAGACAGTAAAAATATATCACTACCCTCAGTAGAGATTCCTGAAAATCTCAAGAGAATAATTAAACATATTTTTTAAAAATGTGATACCTGGTTCTGTCTCCAAGAAGATTTCATTGTTTTCTTCTGAGACCCCTCTCATGTTGAAGACAGAAAAGAAATGTCCCTGGTCCAGTTCTGCCCAAAGCCCAGGGGAACTGTTAACGGTGCCTGCTTCATTAACGATGAAGTAGAGGTGAGTTGGAGTGATTCGTATCACGCAGGTTTTGGACAGCCGTGCCACTGTTGTCACAATATCTGTATTGAAAAACAAAGCTCCAGTCTCTTATGATGAGCAAACCAATAGGAGCTAACACTATCAAACAGTAGTTTCAAAACTGACACGTGTCATTCTTAACCATACCATATGTAAGAAATTTTCAAACATCATCATAATGTTCATCCTGACCCCTTTTTCCCATTAGTTTTTTTTTTTTTTTTTTTTTTTTTTTTTTATTTCCCACTCTGGGCAAAGGCTTTAAGGCTTATCCTTAAGGCCCAGTAGTCCTCCTACACATCTCCACATCTCACCACTTCGGGACTAACACCCATTGTCCAAGCTGAATACATGCTAGAGCTGTCTCATACAAGACTGAGTATTTTATGACATGATGACAGGTCTACTGGTAAATCAGTAAAGTCTGCTTTAATGGAATTCAAATCCTTAAACTGTTCCCTGCCCCAGGCGGGATTCGAACCTGGGTCCATCAGGACTGCAGGATGCCGCTCTACCGATTCAACCACTGCCTCCCCAGATTACATGAAGATGAAAGAGAAAGCATGACACAGGGAAAACTATTACCAGCAATTCCCAGTAAAATGAGCATGGTATTTAATCACCAATCTTTCAAGCCTCCAGAATCCTGGTTCCAATTCAAAGGCCTAACCATCTGTACCGTAAAGTGGGGAGTTTTTTTTTTTTTCTACTTGATCTTGTTCTTGGTCTAAGACATATATAAAGTACCCTATGGGGGGCTGGCCCAGTTTCCTACCAAAATATAACCACCACCAAAAATTACTGCAGTTTAATTTTGTATTAATTTTTACATAGGTGTCTGAACACCCTGCACTCAGGGTGATTTTGGACACCTCCTTGGATAATTTGAATGGCCATAGAAAACTGTTGGGAACAGCCTGTGCCATCTTCCGTTCTTCCTAGACATGCCTCAATTAATTCGGACATTTATGGAACTTGGGGGTGGGGAGGTTACAAAACCGTAAACAGGTAGAATTCGGATACACTTTACAAATTCCTTTATATACTGCTCTTGTTTTTTGGTCTAAGGTAGATATTAAGTACCCTATGGGTGGCTGGTCCAATGAGCTATCAAGCCATAACTACCACAAAGATAATGCCACAGTACAAATGTTTTTATAATAATATTTATATGAATGTCAAAATTCATCCCCGGATCCCCTCCCCCCAAAAAAACGAAAAAAATAAACTCAAGTAAACATAATACAGATACTGCCAGTTTCTATACTGTTATATTCATTCTACACATCAGCCTAAAAAATTTCATGGGTTAATTACAAGTGCTCTAAATCATCCTTGCTAGCAGTTGTTTAACAGTTTACGAAATTTTAAGGAAAAATTCACTACATATCCCTTTTTTTTCCTATATTTAGACATCACTTAATAATAATGGGTAGGTGGTGGCAACCATCATCCACTCACCTGATCCAGTGCTGCTTACTTCTTCCTTACCTTTATCATTCTTTTTCTGTCTCTCTTCTCCTCTTTTCTACCTTTCTCTTTCCATCCTGTCTTACTTTATTATTATTCTATCCACTTCAGGTGGCTCTACACTGAGTACCAAGCCTAATGGTTTCCTGCAGCCCAGGAAACTATTCACAAGGCCGAGTGGTAAACACATATAGTAGTCCACCCTTATCCGCATGGGATACATTCCAAGACCCCCAGTGGATACCTGAAACCCGCGGATAGTACAGAACCCTATATAAACACTTAAAGTAAGCACTTTACAGCTTCTCTTTGGCATATCTGAATTGACGACATCACTACTCTTGTGCTTTGGGGTCATTATTAAGTAAAATAAGAGTTACTTGAACACAACCACTGCAACACCACGACAGTCAATCTGATAACTGGGACGGCTACTAAGACTAACGGGTGGGAAGCATGTGCATTATCTTAGTACGCATGTAAAAAGACGAGCTCACCATTCCTTCAGTTATTTTTGGTCATATTCATAGCAAACTACTGTTCAGCTGTCATGAACAGCAAACCTCTTTGTGTTTTATAATAGAATGAAAAGCTTATTCATTATGACATCCAGTTTATTGTGGTGGACTGCCGCACTGTTGTGATGTATGGAAAATGTAATTTATGAACTGTTTTATTTTCATGATAGTACTGAAAACTACTGCTGTAGACTCTGTTAAGGCAAAATTTGTCAATACAGTATTCATCAGCAATGAAATACTTTGATAAATTACAAACAAAACTGTGTTCTGCGGCAACTGGTGGCTGGTAGTGCACTGTGTAGTTAAGCATCCATACCTTGCCCTGGGTAGGGTTAGGCCAGGTCTACTGAAAAGTTCACTAACCCTCCGCAACTGATAAAATAACAGTACTGCACAGTGTGGATACGTTGGACAAAGGAATGATTCACGTCCTGGGTGGGACGGAACAGGACGGTGCAAGATTTCATTATGCCACTCAAAACACAGTGCAACTTAAAACTTATGAATTGTTTATTTCTGGAATCTTCCATTTAATATTTTTGGACCATGGTTGACTGCAGGTAACTGAAACCATGGATAGCAGTTCTTCAGATAAGGGGGTACCACTGTAACCAAATTACAGTGTGATAAGGAGCATATTATGGTGCCCCTGCTAACTGGGTGGGGACACAAATGTGGCACACTTTTCCCCATGTCTCACTGTGGAAAGCTGCTGTCAGCTGCAAGTGAACATAGGTTCACTGTACAGGATGACCCTGCAAAGGCAGTAGCTTGCCTATGGTTGATGGGTTGGCTCAGCTAGACAGACCAGAATTTATTAAGAACACCAACCTCTCTCTCATGCTAAGTTACAGTACCACAGGGGATAATAATTCTTTCTCTCTCTCTCTCTCATCACATCTAAATATTATAAAAGAAAGCAATTCATTATCCAATCCTGTGTCGCCCCACAGAGAAGTGTAGGAGTAAACCTCGATAAGTTGACCCTGCAGGAGGCGGAATTTCCAGTATGTCGAACTCAGACGAGATGCCCTGACTCACAAATTTATGGGATCGTATTATTATGGCAATTCACAACAAATGAAAAATACTAAAACCCCACAGAACTTCATTCTGTCAGTTACCTGCTTGCGTTTGCACTCAGATTTGAAACAGTTTTTTTCAAAACATTCATCATTGTATCATGAGTAACTGTCTTTATGTATAGACAGTAATGGTTCACTAAGCAATATTTTTTGTGTAATTATCATTCCTCCGCCTTGCCTCTCTAGCCGTTAAGCCAGGCCATGCCGACTTCTGGTGATCATGTATTTCTTTGTGGCTGGTGTGAAAACATGAGTCAGTTGGTGTAGTGCTGCCACAGGGAAAGAATGTTGAGAATAGTATAGAGAAGCAAGACCCCGTCTTAACAGTTACAGCCTCTAGAAGTGCTATGACCCCCACATCTCCCCACCAAATTGGTGATCAGCAACAATGGATGTGAGCTGTGTGCATTGGAGCAGCCTGAGTAGCAGAGCCACCCAGTCTCTTCGTAGCCATGACTCCATTTTCTCCACTGACCAGTATTTTCTTTTTGTGTTTTCTAGGCTTAAGATTATTAGCCAGCATGATCAACTGCACAAGTGAGTGACTACTCATTAAAGTTATCTTGTATAGTACGAATTCATTTTGTTAATAAATAATAAATTTACAGCTCTTTTCTTTGGGCTTGATTAAATGTAAGAATCTTGTTTCACTTCTCCATATTGTGCTTACTTTAGCTGCTACTACCAGTTTGCACAAACTTCTTATATTAACCCACTGCGTCCAGCATATACTCCCGCCAACCTTTCTCCCAGCTGGGCATTCCTGAGAAAATCATTTTTTTTAAAACCTTCATATCTCACCTAATACTTAACCAAAAATAAAAGCTAAGGTCAAAAACCAAAAATAAAAGCTAAGGTCAAAAACCAAAAATAAAAGCTAAGTGTCAAGATCAACAATCCTTCGACTTCAAGCTGATTGCATCAGATGGTCCATTAACTGCATGTAGGAAGAATGAGTTAGTGGGGAAAAGAGGCGAGGCAATTTTTTGTTATTTTTTTGCCCGCGTCCGTATGCGTGGCACCGGTTCGGTCACACAACTGGCTTAGACTAGCCCTCCACAATAATAACACTTCGATAACACTTCCAGAACACCGAAATCCACCACAAACTCTATTTATGTGAAAAATTTTCCATAATTGGGCATACTTGCTGCTGGGAGGCCAGTAACCATAGCAATGGCCTTGAGACAGGCTGCCTGCTTGCCTCACCACCACACCGCCTTACAGACAGATGGACAGACATTCTCTCTCTCTCTCTCTCTCTCTCTCTCTCTCTCTCTCTCTCTCTCACACACAACTTTGGGATAGCAAACTTTACAGAACTGAGAAAATTTTTTGAAAATGCAGATTGGAGAAAGTTCAGAGAAACAAGAGAGATTCAGAGGAAGTGGGATATCTTTCTAGACCTCTATAATTAAGGAGTGGAAAAATATGTTCAACAAGTAAGCGGGAAAGAAGACAGGAAAAAGGAGTGGTTTAATAGAAGGTGTATGACAACGAAAAAAAAAAAGGGACATGGCGTGGAACAAATGGAGAAAGAGAGGTAATAACAGAACAAAGGAAGAATATAAAAGAACTAGAAATGAATACACAAGAATACACAGAGAGGAAGAAAGGAACTTTGAAAAAGGTATAATCGACAAATGTAAGGATGAACCCATATTGTTTTATAGATTTGTCAATGGCAAATTGGAATAAAAGGAAGGAATCACCAAACTGAAAGTAAAAGGAGAGGACTATAAAGATGCGGCAATGCAAGCTGAAATAATGAATAAATGTTTCCAAACAATTTTTACTAATGAAGGGGAGTTTGTGGAGGGGGAGAGAGTGACTAGAAATGTAGTCTATCTATCTATCTATTGCCAGACGCCTCAATCCCGAACGAGGTGGCCACAAACAAATCGCCTCCATGTCACTCTGTCCCATGCCATTTCACTACCACGCTCCCAACTCACACCCTCCTCTCTCATATACCTCTCCACTCCATCCCTCCATCTCATCCTCGGCCTCCCCCTCCCTCTCGCCCCCTCCACCTCACTCACATACACTCTCCTCGTCAGTCTTTCACCCTCCATCCTCTCCACATGCCCAAACCACCTTAATGTGTTTCTCCTAACGCTTCCCATCACGTCCTCAACCACACCACAACGCTCCTTCACTTCCTCATTTCTTAGTCTGTCTCTCCTTGTGACTCCACATGCTCCTCTCAAATAACTCATTTCCACTGCTCTCACTCTTGACTTCTGTCCTTCCAACAGGGTCCAAGCTTCACTTCCATATGTCAGAGTTGGTATCACAATACTGTCATGTAACAACTTTTTCACTTCCATGCTCACCTCCCTGTTTCTTATCACTGCTTTCAACGAACCAGCAACCTTTCTTCCCTGCTGTACCCTTTCGAGCTCTTCACCCTCCAGACTTCCATCCTTACTCATCACACTGCCCAAGTACTTAAATTCACTCACATTCTCCATATCCTTCCCATCCAATCTCACTGTACACTCACTGGCTTCACTTCTCTCGAAGACCATCACTTTACTCTTCCCCACATTCACCTTTAGATTCCGTTTCTTACACACTCTCCCAAACTCATTTACCAAGCCTTGCAGCTCCCCTTCGTCTTCACTCAACAACACAGTATCATCTGCAAACAACAGTACAGGGAGTTTCCAAACACTGCCCTCTCTCGCTAGGGCCACTCCAACATCCACTGCCCGACCTTGTATCTCTTTTATAACCCCATCCATATACAGATTGAACAACCATGGAGACATGACACATCCTTGTTTCAATCCAACCTTCAAATGGAAAGATTCACTCAGTTTGCCATCCACACGCACTGCAGCCTTAGCACCCTCATACATACTCTTCACTGCCTTCAACAACTTCCCATCCACTCCATATATTCTTAATACCTTCCACAAACCTTGTCTATCCACCCTGTCATATGCTTTCTCCAGATCCATGAAGGCTGCATACAACTTCTTGCCCTTCTCTAGAAACTTTTCCACTAAGGATCTAAGAATGAATATCTGGTCTACACAACCTCTTCCCTTCCTAAAACCTCCTTGTTCTTCTCCAACTAATTCCTCAGTAATTTCCCAAACTACGTCAATAACTATCCTACCATATACTTTTCCTATTACACTGAGAAGGCAAATGCCCCTATGATTACCACACACTGCTTTTTCCCCTTTTCCTTTGTACAGAGGAATAATTATACCTGACTTCCAATCATCCGGGACTCTACCCTCCTCCCATGCCAATCTGCACACCTTTCACATCCATTCTATTACTATCTCTCCCCCATGCTTCAGCATTTCACCACACACTCCATCAATTCCTGGGGCTTTCCCCACTTTAACTTTCTTCATTGCTTCCACCACTTCCATCCTGGTGATTTCTTCCTCTCTTCTCACAACCCTCCTTCTCCCTGCCATTCCCCAGCCACTTATACTTCCATTACTTTCATTCTCTATGTTCAACAGTTCATTAAAGTGTTCTCTCCATCTGTTTACTTTTTCTTCCTTCTCCACTAGTAATCTACCATTTTTATCTTTCACATCCCCACTGACTTCGTTGGCACCCTGTCTAGCTCTCTTTACCTCCTACCAGAACATTTTCTTACATTCCCTCCACTTTGCACTCAAATTCCTTCCAAATTCCTCATCCACTCTCTTCTTACTCTCTCTCTTACTAATCTTTTTACCTCTCTCCTCCTCACTACATATAACTCTCTTGTCCGTCTCTCAGCTTCTTCGTCGCCCCTGTTCCTCATCCACTCATTATATGCTTTCTTCTTTTGTGCCACAGCCTCTCTCACCTCTTCAGTCCACCATGCTGTTCCCTGAACCCCCTATTGTCTTCTCTTCACCCCACACACCACCTCACATGCTGCACAGATTTCTTCTGTGAATACCTTGCACACACCCTCCACGTCCCCCATCTGCTCCAATCTATATTTACCCAATCGCTCCTCCACTTCCTTTTTATATTCAGCCTTTATTCCATCCTCTCGTAACTTTTCTACCCTCCTTGTAACAAATACTTCCTCCTGTCCTTCCCTTCTTCTCTTCCTCCATCTTGTTTGGATTCTGATTCTGGCCACCACCAAGTGGTGGTCAGAAAGTCCACTCCCCCAACCTCTATATACTCTTGCATCCATTATACATCTTCTCATCCTTTCATCCACACACACATAATCAATCATTGCCTTCCGTTCATTCATTCCACCGTCCTCTCTTCTCACCACTCGCCATGTATACCTATGGATCATTTTGTGCCTGAAGAGGGTATTAACTACCACCAACCCCCTCCCAGCACAAATGTCCACTAAAGCACTGCCATTCTCATCCATCTCTGCAGGCATACCCCAGTCACCAACCACTCCATCCACCTTCTCATTCCCTACTTTTCCATTCATATCTCCAATCAGAAACACTCTCTCATTCCTTTCAAACTTTTCCAAGCAGGCTTCCACATTTGTCCAAAACTCTTCTCTCACTCTACTTACACGATCTTGCGTTGGAGCATACACGCACACAATTGCCCACATTTGTAGTCCTACTTTCACTCTTACCCACACAATCCTTGACCCAACTGATCCATACTCTCTTACATTCTCCTTCCACCTGTTGCTCACAACAATACACACTTCTTCTTTCGCCCTCTCATTCTCACCCACTCCCGCGCATATACCCCATCCATATTCCCATTCTCTCACACTCTCACCTCGCCATTTAGTTTCAGTTAATCCACATATATCCACTTTCGCACTCTCAAGCACCTGTACAATCTCTTTCTCTTTCATCTCATCATTTATACCCCTTACATTCCAGGTCGCAATCTTTATCTCGTGGAAGTGCGGGAAGTGTATAAATTACTGGAAACTCAAGATGTAAGGAAAGCCCCAGGACCGGATGGAATTTCTAACTGGGTACTGATGGAATGCAGAAAACAACTGGCGGATAAGATTCACGGTTTAATTGTGCGTTCACTGGAAGAGGGGAAAGTACCTCGGGAATGGAAGAGAGCAAATGTGGTACCAATTTACAAGGGAGGAAACAAGGAAGAACCCCTGAACTATAGACCAGTGTCCCTAACCAGCATGGTTGCAAAATTGTGTGAGATGATCCTGAAAGATAGATAGATAAAATAGATGGAAGAAATGAATATTTCGACTGAAAGTCAGTATGGATTCAGAAGTGGAAAGTCATGTGTTTCCAACTTGTTGAGCTTTTACTCAAGAGCGATTGATGTGCTACAGGAGAGAGACGGTTGGGTGGATTGTGTATATTTAGATTTGGAGAAGGCCTTTGACAAGGTACCCCATAAGAGACTAATGTGGAAATTAGAGCATAGAGGAGGACTATAGGGTAACCTCCTGGAATGGATGAGAGACTTTTTGAGAGACAGACAAATGAGGACAGTAATAAAGGACAGGACGTCTGGATGGAGATAGTAACAAGTGGTGTCCCGCATGCCTCAGTGTTGGCGCCAGTAATGTTCCTGATTTACGTAAATGATATGGTAGATGGAGTGGACAGTTATGCAAGTCTGTTTGCTGATGATGCAAAGATCTTGAGAAAGGTAGAGGTTGAGGAGGACTGTAAAATGCTGCAGGAGGATTTGGATAGGATTCATGATTGGAGCCGGATGTGGGAAATGAAATTCAGTGCAAATAAATGTAAAATACTGGAAATGGGCAAAAACACCAAGAGGCCATCACTGAATTATTTGATGGGTAATGAACCAATTACAAAAGTGAGAGAAGAGAAGGATTTGAGTGTGCTGGTCCAGGATAGTTTGTCACCTGAAAAAACATTAACAAGATAGTTAGAGAGACATATTAACTCTTGACCAACATAAGAGTAGCATTTCATTATATGAATGAAGAGATGATGAAAAAATTGATAGTGGCCATGATCTGCCCCAGGTTAGAATATGCAGCAGTAGTGTGGCCTCCACACAAAAAGAAACATATAAATAAGTCTGGTAGATCTGTCATACAGTGAGAGGCTGGAAAGGCTGGATTTGCCTTCCTTAGAGGAAAGGAGAGAGAGGGGCAACATGATTGCAGTGTTCAGGACCTTGATGGGAGGAGATAAAATTGATAGAGATCTGTTTGTATGGGATAAGAGAGCAACAAGAGGACAAGGACTGAAACTGAAGAAGCCAAACTGCTTTAAGGACATCAAGAAATATAGTTTTCCATACAGATGCATAGACCTGTGGAATGGACAGGACAAAGAGATTGTCCAATCTAAAAACTTAAACAAGTTTAAAGCAAAATTTGACTTACCGAGAAAAAGAGACGGGACCCCACGAGTATAGCTCATTTCCTGTATATCACAATCAGGTAAATACAATTAGATAAATACACACACACACACACACACACACACACACACACACTCTGACGAAGATGCGAAAAATGGAAGTGCCAAACTGAATCAAACACGAGTAGCAGGAGTAGAAAAAACGGCGGAGAAAAATGTCCAGGAATTAAAGAAGGTATGGGCAGTAATTAGGGAGCTGCAGGAGAGGACTTTACAACAGGAGAGAGAGATAAAAGTTTTACAGAACAAGCTGGAAAAAGTTTAGACACGCAGTGCGGAACAAGAAAGAGAAGTAACGGAATTAAAAGTGAGTAATGAATCTGCCACAAATGAAACAGAACAGCTCAAGAGGGAAAACAAGCGGTTGGAAGAAGAAATGGACACAATGAAAAGTAGATTAGATGAGTATGATTCAAAATCAAGGATGAAAGATGAACGTTCATATTAAGGAAATTAAGGAGCAACAAAAGGGGTGGAAGAAAATTCAGGAGGAAAGGAATGTAAATCTGAAAGAGATTATAGAACAACAAAGCAAGGAAAAGGTGGAGAAGGAAGTGGTTAGGGTACTGAAAAGTAGAGAATCTTTAGTCAGGGATGTAGCAGACAAGAAAAATTGTGTAATTATTTTAGGGGTCAAAGAAAAGCATATCACGATAAGATCTGAAAGAGTCTATCTATCTATCTATTGCAAGACACCTCAATCCCGAACGGGGTGGCCACAAACAAATCGCCTCCATGTCACTCTGTCCCCTGCCATTTCACTACCACGCTCCCAACTCACACCCCCCTCTCTCATATACCTCTCCACTCCATCCCTCCATCTCATCCTCGGCCTCCCCCTCCCTCTCGCCCCCTCCATCTCACTCACATATAATTCTAATGGGTGATTTTAATTGTAAAGAGGTGAACTGGGAGGAATGGGACTTAGGAGGTGACGAAGATTTGTGGGGCACTATATTGTTAAACATTTTGATGAAGAATGTAATGACACAGTGGGTCAAAGAAGAGACACGATTCCGAGGTGATGACACCCCAGGAAGATTAGATTTACTGCTAACCAAAGAACCTGACGTAAATGAATCCTTGAAATATCTGTGTCCTATAGGAAAAAGTGATCACGTGGTCATTGAGTTCCAGATGATAATAGGGAATGTGGTGCCAATAGACGAGCTTCATAGGCAGGGAAGATACAACTTTGGGAAAGCAAACTTTACAGAATTGAGAAAATTTTTCGAAAATGCAGACTGGAGAAAATTCAGAGAAACAAAAGAGATTCAGAGGAAGTGGGATATCTTTCTAGACCTCTATAATTAAGGAGTGGAAAAATATGTTCCAAGAGTAAGTATGAAAGAATACAGGAAAAAGGAGTGGTTTAATAGAAGATGTATGATAGCGAAAAAAGAGAGGGACATGGCGTGGAACAAATGGAGAAAGAGAGCTAATAACAGAACAAAGGAAGAATATAAAAGAACTAGAAATGTATATACAAGAATTTGTAGAGAGGAAGAAAGGAACTTTGAAAAAGGTACAATCGACAAATGTAAGGATGAACCCAAATTGTTTTATAGATTTGTTAATGGCAAATTGAAACAAAAGGAAGGAATCACCAAACTGAAAGTAGAAGGAGAGGTCTACAATGATGCGGCAATGCAAGCTGAAATAATGAAGAAACGTTTCCAATCAGTTTTTACTAATGAAGGGGAGTTTGTGGAGAGGGAGGGAGTGACAAGGAATGTGGTGATAAAAGATATAAAAGTGGAAGTGCAGGAAGTGTACAAATTATTGGAAACTCAAGATGTAAGGAAAGGCCCAGGACCAGATGGAATTTCAAATTGGGTACTGAAGGAATGCAGAGACCAACTGGCGGATAAGATTCACAGTTTAATTGTGTGTTCGCTGGAAGATGGGAAAGTGCCTCGGGAATGGAAGAGAGCAAATGTGGTACCAATTTACAAGGGAGGAAACAAGGAAGAACCCCTGAACTATAGTCCAGTGTCCCTACCAGAAAGGTTGCAAAATTGTGCGAGAAGATTGTGAAAGATAGGTGGATAAAATATCTGGAAGAGATGAATATTTTGACTGAAAGTCAATTTGGATTTAGAAGTGGAAGGTCATGTGTTTCCAACTTGTTGAGCTTTTACTCAAGAGCGATTGATGTGCTACAGGAGAGAGACAGTTGGGTGGATTGTGTATATTTAGATTTGGAGAAGGCCTTTGACAAGGTACCCCATAAGAAACTAATGTGGAAATTAGAGCATAGAGGAGGACTACAGGGTAACCTCCTGGAATGGATGAGAGACTTTTTGAGAGACAGACAAATGAGGACAGTAATAAAGGACAGGATGTCTGGATGGAGCGAAGTAACAAGTGGTGTCCCACAGGGCTCGGTGTTGGCACCAGTAATGTTCCTGATTTACGTACATGATATGGTAGATGGAGTGAACAGTTATGAAGGTCTGTTTGCTGATGATGCAAAGATCTTGAGGAAGGTAGAGGTTGAAGGGGACTGTAAAATGCTGCAGGAGGATCTGGATAGGATACATGACTGGAGCCGGATGTGGGAAATGAAATTCAACACAAAAAAATGTAAAATATTGGAAATAGGTAAAAGCACCAAGAGACCATCACTGAATTATATGATGGGTAATAAACCAATCACAAAAGCGAGAGAAGAGAAAGATTTAGGAGTGCTGGTCCAGGATAGTTTGTCACCTGAAAAACACATCAACAAGATAGTTAGGGAGACATATAAACTCTTCACCAACATAAGAGTGGCATTTCATTACATGAATGAAGAGATTATGAAAAAAATGATAGTGGCCATGATCCACCCAGGTCAGAATATGCAGCAGTAGTGTGGTCCCCACACAAAAAGAAAGATACAAACAAGACTGAGAGAATACAAAGAACAGCAACCAAGATGGTCCCCAGTCTGGCAGATCTGTCATATGGTGAGAGGCTAGAAAGGCTGGCTTTGCCATCCTTAGAGGAAAGGAGAGAGAGGGGTGACATGATTGCAGTCTTCAGGACCATGATGGGAGTAGATAAACTTGATAGAGAAGATCTGTTTTTATGGGATAAGAGAGTAACAAGAGGACATGGTCTGAAACTGAAGAAGCCACGCTGCTTGAAGGACATCAAGAAATATAGTTTTCCGTATAGAGGCATAGACCTGTGGAATAGACTGGACAAAGAGATTGTCCAGTCTAAAAACTTAAACGAGTTTAAAGCAAAATTTGACTTATTGAGAAACAGAGACGGGACCCCACGAGCGTAGCTCATTTTCTGTATATCACAATTAGGTAAATACACACACACACACACACACACACACACACACACACACACACACACA
>JAGKTI010017615.1:0-18374 GCA_018397915.1 Birgus latro
TAGTAGTAGTAGTAGTAGCCCCAGGTCCAACTGAAACATGAACCTGGTGAACGGCAGGGTTAAGTTGCTCTCATCTTGCAGTCCACCATCTTTTTTCGGAGGACAGGGAGGAAATTGAAAGACGTTTGTGTAACCGGGCAGAGGAATTAGTTATATCATACCACCACGTGAAGGCATCCATCACCAGGAGGTCATGTAGGTATCGTTCTCATTCTCTAACATTTGTATGCTCTGTTTTGTATTGCGAAGTAAAGCATCGCCTGACTATTAATACATTGCACAAATTCAAACAATTCGTTTTATTTAAAAGACTTAGCTGGTAGTTTTGCTACTGTCATCCCGTAATGGTTTAGTGTCTGCATTTGTGCATCCTGAAGGAGCGCAAAGTTGGGCTGCCCAGTGATCATACAAGTGGATAGCAGATGATGCAGCCAACGCTTCTTTGTGACCCTAAGTTTAAGTTTAAGTTTAATTAACAGATACCCCACAGAGCATAAGCTAATGTTAATTACTGAGAACCCTATAGCTGTTGCCCATTTCTCTGGCCAGTACTCTCCTTTAATAGTCCCCGCATTCGTCTGTTTTTGCCTCTGTTTTCATTCTCTGTTCTTTATTTTAGTATGGAGCAAGGTCATATAATTATTTTCTATGTATGAAAGTTTTACGGCACTTAATTATCACGATTTTTCCCTATCAAAAGCTATTATAATCTTCACCCACACATCCACCACAGCCAGTAACTCAAGATAATGCAATGTTGAATATGGCGATTTCATTAGTTATTTAACGCTTATTTCTGTTATTATAATTATTTTTTTTCATTTTTGCCACCTACCTCAAGTATTATTATGTAATCGGTCAGTCCACCTCCCTGTTCTGCATTCTGAAGGAGCAAAGTCACACTAGTTACAGGTTGTTCTGGCCCTGCTTGGTAACAGATCCCTTTCCCAAAATACACTGCCTTCCCTTATCGCATCATCTCGTTCCAGGTCTTCCTCGTTTTCTCCTCACCCAAGTCATACTCTCCTAATGAAACGCGCTCACTATTTGCACACTGTTAATAGATAGTGCAGCCGGTATGATAATAATATTTTGCAACTAAATTTAATTCTTCAACGCTTGGTGTTTGCAACGTGATATCACAATCCTAGCTTCAGGCCTTGTTGTACGTCAGTTACCTAAACGCTTGGGAGGTATCGTAGGCAGAATTATTATTGCCAGATCGTTGACAGTTATCATTAAAATAAAGTCATTTGTCCACATTTTTCTTTGTTTTATTTCTTCATTCTTCCGCGACAGCGCAAAGGGGAATTATTCATTGATCCTGCAAGCTGAAGATAAGTGTTGCAATCCATGTAATTGCCATGGCTTCCCCCGCCCTAATTAGCCCGCACTGGCCCTCCCCAAGCCGTCTCATCTTCCGTAATTCTGTATCCCAAGATAGCGCAGGGCCTGATTATACTGTGCATCGATCGTGTGGGATGATACATGCTTCTTCCTTGTGCTATCATTTTTTATTTTTTATTTCTTAGCCTTTCTCATGTTTACCTCCCTTCTGTAACTGGCCTGTTCTCTCTCTCTCTCTCTCTCTCTCTCTCTCTCTCTCTCTCTCTCTCTCTCTCTGGAGTTACCTTTTCATTTTATCAAACAACCAACCATCATCAATCAGTCAGTCGATCTATATAATTCTAATTCCATAATCCTTTGTTCACATCTCTGTGTTCGTACGTCAGTCTGTCTGCCTGTAATACGAACAGTGTGAGGAGAACAACGCAAAAACGGTCAACGATACCAACGAAACCCCAAAGCGTTAGATGTTGAAGGTCATAGTGTGTCTTAAGCCCCTGAAATCCCGGAAGCCAATCAAGTCTGTCTTCTGGCTGTGTCAATAAAAATAACAATCCTTTATGGAATATGGGAAATTTCAACGCTTCTAATGATAGTTATCTCTGGATCCAGGAACTGCGGAAAGGGTCACGGACTCATGGTATTACCCGGAATATTACTTTTTCCATTATTGCTGCCATTGTTAGGGTTTCAGCGAGGTCAAAGCTAGATAGATAGGTGTGTGTGTGTGTGTGTGTGTGTGTGTGTGTGTGTGAGAGAGAGAGAGAGAGAGAGAGAGAGAGCNAGGGTCACGGACTCATGGTATTACCCGGAATATTACTTTTTCCATTATTGCTGCCATTGTTAGGGTTTCAGCGAGGTCAAAGCTAGATAGATAGGTGTGTGTGTGTGTGTGTGTGTGTGTGTGTGAGAGAGAGAGAGAGAGAGAGAGAGAGAGAGAGAGAGCCCTCACGCCAGTCGGTCTGTCAATATAAACACCTTTCTGAACTATATTACATCTGTCACTAAAACCGATACATCCCGGTTGCATCGCTGCTTGCTTATGCAGAGGCCACTGAATTCCCTGTCTGTCACTTGAAAGGTGACCGTGGACGGCAAGTGGACGGCAACTTCAGTCTGCAGTCCCAGCTGGCTCACGTCCAAATGAGCCGGGGACCACAACAATACAATCTATTTATACTATTACAATGTCCATTTGTTTGCCATTCATGTGCATGTCGGTAGGCACTCTATGTCCTTTAACTACCTACAACACACACACACACACACACACACACACACACACTGTAAGAGAGAGAAATTAAGGAAGATAGCAAGAGGGAGGACGGAGATCGGTGAAATAGGAGGGAGATATTGGGAGACTAGGTAAGAGTGGTGAGAGCGTGAGAGCTGAACAGTCTTTGAAAACAGGAAGGAAGAAAGCAAGACTCGCAGGATGATGGGGAAGAAAAAAATGTATGACCTTATCATTACGTACCAAACAATCTCCAAATATTTAACATTCTGTATTTTTTTCCCCCGTTTCATTCCAGTTTAATCTTCCAACATTACCACAGTTTCTTCAGTTGTCTTTTACACAATCTTTATCTTTTTATTTTTTCTTATTTAATTTTATCCGTTTTCTTTATGCTCTTCCTCCTTCATTTCCCACTCCATTTCTTTCATTACTCTTTTCTCGTAATCTTCTCTTCCCTCTCCTCCATACTCTTTTTTTTTTCTTTCCTTCTCTTCCTTTTCTTCTTTGGCTTAGTTCCTTCGCTTTCATTTCCTCCTCTCCATCCCTCCCCTTCCATCTTCTCCCTTCCTTCCCCTAATCCCCTCTTCTCTCTTCTCATTTTCTCCCAGCCGACTCCTTCCCTTACTCTCCGTTCCTTCCATCTGACCTCGCAGTGACCTGAGAGTATTAGTAGCGAAAAACGGAAGCATGGGACAGGAAGAGGAGAAGGAGCAGAAACTGAAACGAAGAGGAGAAAGAAGTAGAAGAAGAAGAAGAAGAAGAAGAAGAAGAAGAAGGATGAGGAGAGAGAGAGAGAGAGAGAGAGAGAGAGAGAGAGAGAGAGAGAGGAAAACATAAAGAGCTGAATGAGAAAAGCGAAGTTATAGAGAAATGGAAACGGAAGAGAAAAAGAGAAAATACAGAAGTATAAGGAAAAGGAAGAAGGCGGAAGAGATGAGAAGGGCGTGAGAAGGAAGGGGAGAGTGTAGAGGAGAGAGATTTTAGTGGCGTGCTACCTACGTGCCATCTATATTTTTCTCTATTTTTTTTCATGCAGTTCCTGGCTATTATATTTTCTGTGAGACTTTCTACCGGAGGCGCAGGATTTGGCAAGATAAATATTTCCTAAATAATAAAATCGCCCAGTAGCAGTATAAATAAGTCACCCAGAAGCAAGGGGCTAAACCGTAAAGACGCTGACTGTTTTACGTTACAAGGTTATCAAACCATATTTTGGACTGGAGCCGTGGCCAGGCAACCGTGAAAGAAAAAAAAATAAAAGAAAGTGGAGAGGAGAAAAAAGAATGAAGATGGAAGGATATAGGAAAAGATTGTGGAGGCAGAAGAGGGTCTGAGGAAAGGGAGTTGATGGAAGAAAAAAGGAAGGATAGAGTGATAGCGATATTAAAAAGGATGTTCCTTGATTGTGATCTGAAGAAGAAGATGAAGAAGAAAAGGTAGGCCATATGACTGAGCAGGAGTAAGAGGAGTAAGAGATTAGTTGGAAAAGTAACACATGTAAAATTCTAATGAAATTCATTGCATTTCACGGGTTGCTCAGAGCCACCAAAGTTTTACACAGCAAGCGCAGAAACTGAAAAATACAACGCTGCCTGCCCCAAATTCCATTGTCATTTACTGAGGTGTACAGAGCCGTGCATAGACATGTGGAATGTGGAAATAGTGAAAGTCCTCTCAGGCTCTCCCACTGTTCGACTCAGTAAAATATTTAGCTAGTACACAGAAAAAAATGCACTTTAAAATGGCTCATTATTTACTAAAGTTTAGTAAATCTCCTGATTACTGACCATTGTGTGTTCATCAGGTCCCAGCATACAATTTCCCTTTGTCCTTTTCCCATTATTACAAAATTAAAAATTATCAATAAAATGTTATGAAAAAATAATGGATGCTTTCATAAATCAAAATTACTTTACACATAAACGGCTCACTTCTCCATACCCTTTGAGGTTTTGGGAATGGTCGTGTGTGTGCCTCAGCTCCTTGAAGGAGGTATTGAATCTGCTGTTCATCTTTTGTTCTGGCTCTTGTGGTGAAGGAATGAATCGGTGACATGTCTCGTTCTGCACTGCCATCAACAACATCGATTGAAAAAAAAAAAAAATGTTGTCATTCTGGATAAATGATTCCTCCCGTTACCGGTCAGTGAGGTCCACATCCTGAAAAAATGAAGGGATCTCAAGAATCTTGAAATATCTGGTGTTCAGGTGGAACAAAAATTAGCTGGCATTTTTCTTGATTGTTTAGGTTCAGGGACGCAGATGCGCTATGCAGGCTGCTCTGATCGTTCAACATTTTAATTTTTGTCAATCATGAGCCACTTCTAAGTGACATCAACTGGTGGGTCCAAGCCTGCTAGTATAGTGGTCAACTCAGAGAGATACCACCGACTTTTAAGAAGTAGAAGATCCTGATTTGAAGTAAAGCCTCCACCTTTACTCTTATCTTTCTGTTACGGTGATATGAGGATATCAATGGAACAAAAGATGATAGGCCATAACAAGGAAGTCTGGATAAGTGGGAGCAATACTCCAGTCTATCCAAAGCTTTAGAAATATCAGAGGTAATTGCATGGCTTTCATTATGTTGGTCAATTGACTGAAGGACTAAGTGTAATGAGAAGTATATCATCGGCGGATCTTGCCTGGCGAAAACCATACTGCCAATTACTGAATAATCTGTGGGATTCAAGATGTTTATGTGCTTATTAATGACAGTTACAAATAATTTACCAAGAGATGTGATGGCTATGGTTCTGTAATCAGAGAGATCAGAGGAACTTCATTTTTTAGGAATTGGGCATATAATGACTTTCTTTTTTTTTTTTTCCCAAAAAATAGGGAGTGAAAAAGAACGTATCCATAGTCTGAATAACTAAGCTAGAACAGGAGCAAGCTCTGGGGAACATATTTTCAAAACGATTGGAGGAATTCCACCTGGACGTTGAGATCTATTGGTTGATACATTGTCTGGGATAGAATTAATGTATCTAGTCTGTATTATTAGTGGAGTGATTTCAGGCGAGTCAAGCTCTAGTCCAGGAACGCTCGACTGACTTCTACTAAGGTAACATTTGTGGCAAATGTATTGGCAAGAATGTTGGCTTTTCTACGAAGGTCATTTATTGTGTTTCCATCAGGAGTTTTTAGTAGGGGAATGTACTGCTGACTTCATAGATCTACTGTGGAAAGAACTGAAAGTTGTCCAGAATACTGTCATTAGGATTATCACCACTACGGATACTGAGATGGAATGAAAGATGATGGCCTACTGATAGGTGATTCTTAAACGTTTTTTAATACAGATTATTACAATGTTCACGCATACATATTGCACAAGTGGCTATTTATTTATTTATTTATTTTTTGCTGTTTCACTGTTAGTGAGGCAAGATTTTTATATGAAAGTACTATATAATTCGATATAAATTGTGATTACCATGGAAAAGGGGAATGCATGATGTTTGTAAACTGTGAATATATAACTTTTGAATGCACATACCATGATTTTAGAGCAGTTTCCAACTTCCTTTCATCGACTTCCTTCCACTTCCTGGTAGTTGCTTGTGGCCTCTCTTTAGGATCCAGCAGTAATCTGCCATCATGTTTACATTCCACGTTCCGTTGTATCTCTGCCCCATCTCTCTGATGTCCTGGTGAAACCTTTCACCGTGCTCCTCACTCAGGTCGCCGAGTTTCTCCAGGAAATAATTGAGATGTGAGTGTAAAAAGTGCACCTTAACACTCATGCTGCACCCACATTTCCTGAATTCCTGCATCGTGGTCTCAACTATGGCTTTGTAACTGGAACACCTATTGTTTCGCCAAAGGCCCTCGACAACAGCCTTGAAACTCGTCCATGCCCGTTTCTGAATTTCATTCACAGCTTTTTCAAATTGTGGGACTTTATTAGTTTATGGGTCTCAGGGCCAACAAATAATCCTGCTTTAATTTCCTCACTGATGATGTATGGAAACTTTTTTGAAAGATACTGCAAACGGGGTCCATCTGCAGGCGTAGCTTTGATGAATTCTTTCATTAAACCTAGTCTGATGCTAAAGTTGGAAGCAATTCTCTTGTCAGTTCAGTCAAGGGCTTGTGCAAGATATTTTTTGATCCAGACAACAGATTTCTTGTTTGTGGCCAGGGTTCGACTACCCACTGCTTGTCTTTAGCTCTGCATAAGAAACATGGCATTTTTGTGTGGCCTGCCTGCTGACTTAAAAGAATGCCAATGATTTTGAAATCTCCACACACCCACGAGTTGTATTCCCTATACTTGATGTTAACCAACAGCTAATGAAATGGAGGCATATTTATTCCCACTGTGCAGCAAAACACCTTTTAAACTCCATTTGGAGGAGTTAGAGAAGAGCCTCCTCTCAGCAGGACTGTATTCGATCCCAAAATAGTTCAGCAGGTCTGAAATGTTACATCAAAACACCACTGATTCGTCCTCAGCAAAGAATGGTAATAGCTCCCAGTTCCTGTGACGATACCAAGAGAATAAGATTCCTGGTGCCCCCCAGATTTTCTATTTCAGACTAGAACCAAGAACTTCCACTGATCCTTAGGCATGTTCAAATCTCTCACCAAATCATTGAGTTCTCACTGTGTGAACAACTGCAGGATATTTTCAAGTTTGTCAGGACTGTAGGCATCACCTTCCTATTCTCCATCACTTTCTGCTGGCATGTTCTCCAAAACAACCAGGAGAATAGGAACTGGAAGGCCAATTCCATGTGCAACAGGCCATATAGCTGAGGGGACACTGGGATATACTATGATCATTTTATTTTTTGCACTGTACCCATTAATCTTAATGATGCAGAAATAACAGTCATCAACAGGGTTTTGTGGCTCACTCCACACCAGTGGTACTCCAAAAGGCATTGCTTTTTCCTTACCGGTTTCCCAGTCTCAGCCCCTCCACACAAGTGAGGCATACTCTGTGTGGAAGCAAAACTGTTTTGATCCTGGACACCAAAGAAAGCAAAATATACGTTCTTAACAAAATCAGCTATATCTTGTCTCTTTGATGACAACATAACTACCACATTATATAGCAGAATGTGACTGGACTGTTCACACACATCGATGAAGAATCACTTCACATGGGCAAACTTACAGTTCAACAAACACAATCCAAATTGTAGACGATACTGAAATATCAGTTGCTTGCTGTAACCACACGTGTGGTCAAGGTCACGATATCAGTTGCCAACTCAGTTTAATAAATCAAATTTTTCACACTTGTTTAATACTTGATTAATATTTACCTATATTATGACAACATTTATTTTCATTAACCTATTTTCATGATAATTAATAGATCAAATATTAGCTGTCATCTTAATCTCCGAATTAATGTACCTCACTATGCAGTAAGGTAAACATGAAAAATTGAATCTATACAACTTAAAATCCATACTTGGTGGAGAAAAACTAATTACATATTTGAAATCGGCGTGAAAAATAGAAGCGAGAGAGAAAAAAAAATAAACATTCAAACATAAAAAATCAAGGAAAGTGGTGTTACTGAATAGTTTGGGTGCTTGTTTGTGAGGAAAGTTTGATTTGGCGGGATTTATTGCTGCTTTTGCCTGGTTTATAAGAATTTTAAAGTGACCGAGAAAATCTGCAGTTCTGTACTTTACGTGATGGTTATATGCTAATTACTTTGGGGTAGTTACGGTGGAGAGTCCGATCTTTTAGTAAACTGTTGGCTGGGCATGAAGAATTCCTTACCCACTTGTATTAAGTCTTTAATGTGGGAGTGGGTAGCAATGATGTCGGTGGAGAAAAAAAGGCTGTCATGGAATATCTCCTAGACAACTTCTAAATCCACCCCCATCTGCCCTATCAAAGTGCCATCTGGTCACCCTGACTGATTCAGAATATGGAGGTTTTGAGCAACTGATGAATGAGGCTTTGGTGAATTTGTGGCTGGAGGATCGAAGTGGTGACAATTACTCTCTTCTATATTGGTCTCGGATATTTGTTAGGAGCCGGTCGAAAAGTTAGACACTATAGTCAGGATTATCTGGTATTCCTGTTGGCTTTTTTACTAGTTGCGTGAGATTAAATGATTCTACAAATAGTTCTTATTCTATACCTGTATAATAAGTCCTGACAGAAAGCAATAACCATTCTACATTATGGACGTTATGATCACCCAGCATGATAATGTCAGCAGTAAGGGTGAAGTACCGATACATATGGTTTTGTTAAGGTAATTTCATTTGTACAGTAAGTAATCAAAACTAACTGATGTGAAGTTCATGACAGTGTCTATTGCATATTCAGATTTATTAGAGATGTGTGTAATAGTTTTAGCCTGGACTTCGATTGCATGGTAAAAGATGTTCAGTTTCCAGTCTGGGGGTGTTGTGGAAGGCCAGCTATTCGGTCACTCCTAGGGTAGTAGTATCTCCTGGGACAATGGTATGCATCCACCTTTTTGAAAATAGTGCTTGTGAACATTTGCAGTGTGTAGTGGGAATTATGAGGAAACCCCTTTCGTTTATTCTTATGTTTGTAATTGTAATCTTTGTGTTTACAGATGGATGTGCTTCCTTCAAGTTGAATAAAGCCTACAGGTTTATCGGCGTGGCAACTTTCATTATCCAGTACAATTTATTCAACTTGAAGCTCAACTACAAACATGGACAATTATCTCAAGCCTGATCGTTTTGATGCTGATCCAAATACAAGCAATGCGGAACAGCAGTGGCGCCACTGGCATAAGATGTTCACGAACTTCCTTTCTGCAATAGCTGAACTGAATCCAAACAAACTAAATGTCTTAATAAATCATGTATGCCCTGCTGTATATATACATCTGGGCAAAGGCTTCAGGGCCTATTCCCAAGTCCTAGTACTCCTCCTTGGGGCCCAGCAGTCCTCCTACACTCCACATGTCACTACTTCGGCGCTAACACCCACCATCCATATTGAATACATGCTAGGGCTGTCTCATACAGGACTGGTGTACTGGTATTAGCGAGGGTACTTTTATGACATGTTGGTGGGTCATCTGGTTGATCAGAAAAGTCTGCTTGCTAAGAATTCAAATCCTTAAACTGTTCCCTGCCCCAACCGGGATTCGAACCTGGGTCCATCAGGACTGCAGGCCACCTCTCTACCGATTCAGCCACCGCCTCCCAGTATATGAGCATATAATTATCTGAATCAACTACGTATGAAGATGCAATGGCGATGCTCCAGAATATCTATGTGAAACCCAAGAATGAGATCTATGCACGACATGTACTAGCTACTCGGAAGCAGGAGCCTGGTGAGAGGCTTGACCAGTGCCTTCAGACCCTCAAGCTCTTGAGCCAGGACTGTAATTTTCGTGCTCGTACAGCAGAAGAGTGCATGTCTGATAGTGTCAGAGACGCTTTCATCAACGGCCTTCATTCAAGCTACATTTGCCAACGTTTACTTGAGAACAAATCACTGGACTTGGACTCTTCATTTGAACAAGCTCGTGCCCTGGAAGCAGCACAGAAGCAGTCTGAATCATACTCGCGAACCAGCTACCCGGTCAATGCAGCTGTTCCTATCTCTGATCCAATACCAGCAGAAATACCATCATCACCAGAGACTTCAAGTACTGAACAACAAACCTCTCCAGCAGCTATACGAGCTAAGTGTTTCTTCTGTGGTCTCACAAGGCATCCTAGGAGTAGAAGTATGGCTAGAGAAGCGAAATGTAATTCTTGTGGCAAAACTGAACATTTTGCCAAAGCCTGCCGATCAACAAACAAATCTGCTTCATCTGCTGCCACCCTTGCTGCTGTCTCATCTGCATCGCCTCGATGCCTGTCCAAAACTACAGTGTTTGCTGAGGTGAATGGTGAGGTGGTTGATGCCCCACTCGACACTGGCAGCTGCCAGAGTTTTGTTAGTCATATGCTGGTGAAGAAGCACAAGTAGAAACGACTACCTTCTAAAGGAGCGATCTCCATGGCCTCCACCACTAACTTGCAGTCGACAGTTCTTGGCCATTGCATTGTTGATATTGTGCTTCATTCTCATGCGTATCAAGATGTACGATTGTTAGTACTCAAAGATCTCTGTGCTTATGTCATACTTGGGTACGATACCTTGGATCAGCACTCTGATGTTAATATCAAGTTCGGTGGAACTCAACCACCCCTCACTGTCTGTGCCTTGACCAGTATGAGTGTTCCTGCCCCTCCCCTTTCAGTAATCTTTCACCCAAGTGCAAACCAGTAGCTGTTAAGTCAAGACATCATTCAGAGTCTAATGGTCGCTTTATTGAGTCTGAAGTCTCCTGGTTGCTCGCAGAAGGAATCATAGAGCCAAGTGGGTCACTGTGGCGAGCTCAGGTACTGGTCACCAGCAGCAAAAACCACAAGAAATGCATGGTGATTGATTATTCACAAACGATCAACCGCTTCACCCTACTGGATGTTTACCCACTACCAAACATTGATGACTTGGTGGGCAAAGTTGCTCTGTGCAAAGTGTTCAGTACACTCGACTTATGAAGTGCCTACCATCAGATTCCAATCAAAGAAGAGGATAAGCCCTACACCACTTTTGAAGCCTGTGGTAGATTATATCAGTTTAGGAGAGTACCCTTCGGGATAACAAATGGAGCAGCAGCTTTCCAAAGAATCACTGATGGAACCATCAAAGAAGAAAACAGTGATGACACATATGCATATACTGATAATATCAGTATGTGGGCGAACTCAAGCTGAACATGATAAAAACTTGCATCAGTTAATGGAAGCTGCTAAGTGCTACAACTTGACCTTCAGTGAAGACAAATGCACAATCAGCTCTATGCCTGTCAATCTTCTGGGCTGTACCATTGCTGATGGAAATATCAAGCCTGATTCAGAGCATCTACGGCCACTGCTAGACCTACCAGTTCCTACAGACATGTCTACACTTTGTAGAGTCCTGGGGATGTTTTCTCATTACTCCAGGTGGACACCAAGATTCTTGGAGAATATTCATCCACCAGTCGAGGTGCGTAGCTTCCCACTCAAAACTCCTGCTGTGGCAGCTTTTGAAGGCCTCAAACAAGATGTTGCTGAAGCTGTAATCTCAGCAGTGGATGACGCTTCTACATTCATTGTCGAGACAGATGCATCAGAACATGCAATTGCTGCTACTTTGAGTCAAAATGACTGACCATTTACTGTACATTCTTTCCGAGGACACTGACAAGCAGTGAACGCGAGCATTCATCAATAGAAAAGGAGGCCTATGCCATTGTCAAGGCACTGCGTAAGTGGAGACATTACTTGCTGGGCAGACACTTTAAATATATCACTGATCAGAAATCAGTTTCGTTCATGTTTGATGGAAAACAGGCTGGAAAGATCAAGAATGACAAAATTGCAAGGTGGCATCTTGAGTTGTCATGTTATACTTATGATATCTTTTATCACCCAGGATCAGATAATTGTGCTGCTGATACCTTCTCCAGGATTCACCGCTCAGCCACAAGCCCTAGTGAACTGGCAGAACTACATGGCTCATTGTGTCACCCTGGTGTATCACGCATCCTATAGGTAGCAAGAACTTTCCTTATTCGACTGAGGACATCAAGACTATGACAGCCTCTTGCCAAGTATGCATGGAAATGAAACTGTGATTCTACACAACCTGCCAAAGTCAGTTGATTAAAGCCACCCAGCCTTTTGAATGACTAAATATCGATTTCAATGGCCCATTACCTACTTCCACCAAGAATCACTATCTGTTGACTGTGATTGATGAATTCAACAGGTTTCCTTTTGTCTTTCCCTGCAGTGACATGACATCTGCTACGGTTATTAGCTGCCTTCGTCAACTGTTTGCCCTTTTTGAAATGCCTGCATATATCCACTCGGACAGAGGTCAGTCCTTCATGCCTGAAGAGCTGAAGGCATTTTTACACAGACATGGAGTGGCTTGTAGCCATACTACACCTTACAATCCTCAGGGGAATGGACAGGCTGAAAGGTACAATGGGATTATTTGGAAGACTATATCACTAGCACTCCAATTGCGAGGCCTCAAGATCACCATGTGGGAGACAGTGCTCCCAGATGCTCTCCATTGCATTTGGAGCCTATTATGTACAGCTACCAATGAGACACCCCATGAGCAAATGTTTCATCATCCCAGGAGATCAACAGATGGTTGTTCCATTCCATCCTGGCTGACAAATCCTGGCACTGTCTTGATGAAACACCACAACCGCACAAATAAGTTTGAGCCATATGTGGAGAAGGTCTAGCTACTTGGAGCTAATCCTGAATATGCTCATATTCGACTTCAGAATGACCAGGAAACTGCAGTGTCACTGAGGCATCTGGCCCCTTGAGGAACACCTGCTACTCACGCAACACACAATCAAGCCCCTGGGTCCGCTGAGGAAGCAATGTTCAGAACTGCAGCACCACCTGATCAGGATTCTCCTAGTGATCCAGTCACGCCGTAACACCAAGAAGGTTATTTACATGATGGCACCCCAGAGACTCCGCCAGTCGACAGACCATTACTTACACAGGAGGCTACAGCACCTGAGTTACCAGCATCAGTTGATCCCGCTCCACTCCCAGATCACCAGCTCATGTTGCCTCTGTCCCAAGACGCTCAACCCATGTAACACAAAGACCAAAGTGTCTACTTGATTATGTGTGAACCTTGCAGTGATGTCAATGTGTAAAGGATGGGGTGAATGTAGTGAGAATTATGAGGAAACCCCTTTCTTTTATTCTTATGTTTGCACAGTAATTGTAACCTTTGTATTTTACAGATGGATATGCTTCCTTCAAGTTGAATAAAGCCTAAAGGCTTACGGCGTGGCAACTTTCATTATCCAGCACACAGTGCATAGATTTTAAGAGATGCCTTTGCCTTGACAATACTTACATGTTGAAGAAAGATCATCTGCTATCCAGCAGAAGCCCCAGAATCTTGGGTATCTTTCCAGTAGAAATGAATCGTTAAAGGGATTTGAATGCATATATATTAAATTTGTGTCTGGAGTGTTGAGGGATATGGTTTGTTTGGATATTTAACCCGTCACGTCCTGACCAATTTCCCACCTCCGATACCCCCCAGTCTGAGCAATTTAGGATTTTTTTTTAGCTCAAACCTCCACTTTTGGTAAGAAACATCAAAAATTCATAAATAAATCACCCTCCTGAGCATAAATGTTGCTACAGGTGACAGTCAGCCTTAGCTTTTTGTTCTCTCTCAGGGTACCTGGCTTCAAAGAAAATGAACTATGGGAGGGTTAACTAATTCAAGCCACTTTAAATTACATATTTATCTATTTATTTGGTACAAATTTATGTGTAGTACAAGGCTATATTGGTTTTCACACAATAATATAGGCAATATAAGCATTGTTCTGTCACCAAACACATCCACATATGGCACCTTCCTTTACGACATTACCACCTCATCACTTCTGTTTGTTTCTTCCTTTAGCTTCTTTATTTCTTTGTCCTCCATCTCAGGAATCACTTTCACTGTGAATTTCGTCATTGGAGAGGCCGTGGCGCAACATGTCTTTACTGGCCAGGTCACTGCTAACAGGTGAATTGCCGAGTGTGGGGGGGAGGGGGGTCAAGTGGGGGCAGGCAGTATCCCCACTTGACAGCAGATAGAGGAAAGTATCCCACATATGCCTGCCAAAAATCACACGTGAAACTTGAAAAATGTGCAAATGACTGACCTTGCAATTGCATAACGTATGGGTATGTCGATGGGTGTCACCGTGACAAAACGTTGCAACGTAACCGTACGTCGATGGGACGCCTCGGGTTATGCAGTGAACCTATTTCATCAAAGCCACTGTTTTAGTGAGTTTGGGAACTGTTGGTACTGTTTGCTGCGTACTGAGTTATAACCCGCCCCGTCCTGGCAGATTTTCCACCACTGACCCCCCCCCCCTGCAATCCCTGCAGATTTTGGATTTTTTTTTGGCTCAAACCTATGCTTTTGGTGAAAAACGATGGCAGATCATAGAGAAAGTGCTTACCTGAGCCTAGAAATGGTGAAAACAGGTGAGCCTCTGCACACCTGGTTATACCGTATTCTGTAAAGGCTCTCGGCTGCTGTCACGTTTTCTATGGTTGAGGTAAATATTGAAAATCACTCAAAATTGGTAGATATTTATTAATTTGGAACAAAATAACATTTAGTACAAAATTATATTGGTTTTCATACAAAAACATAGGCGAATTAAGCATCGTTCCATTGAGCGAGCATAGCGAAATCACCTAAATCGGTCACATATGAAAATCTGTGACTGTTCTTTCAACATACAATTCATTTTCGCTAAAAACATAATACATTTCCACTAACATTATACCCGTTTCCACTTTATAGAACTGTTACCACATATTTACAGGCCATACAATTACATTTAGCGTAATATTAGTGCATATTTACATAGTGAGCGAACTCGCTTTGCCTGTTGTTTCAAATTACATTCTCTTTTTTCAGCTTATATAATACTTTCCCAGTAACTTTACACCCATATCCACTTTATAGAACTGTTATCACATATTTACAGGCCTTTCCATTATATTTAGCGTAATATTAGTGGCAATTTACATAGCGAGTAAACTTGCTATGACTGTAGTTTCAACTTACACTCTATTTTTCAACTTATATAATACTTTTCCAAAGACATTACACCCGATCTCACTTTATATAATTGTTATCACATATTTACAGGCCTTACTATTATATTGAGCGTCAGATTATCAAATATTTAGGCATATATACAGGCCTTTTACAGTGAGTGTAATATTATCGCAAGCACGCACAGTATTAGTAATGTAGCAAGGTGTGATATTCCCTGAAACATGGCTCAAGGCACAACCCTATGTTGCACTCTACACACTCGTACCTTGTGTCTTTTCTCTGAGTGGCTGGTCTTGCTGTAGAGTGCTTGCATACATGGCAGCGGCGCTTGGGTCTAGGGCGGTTCACTTGAAGAGGGATGCTGCTGGGGAAGTGGCGTCCTGTGAGGCGCAAGGGAGTCTGGGCGGCAGTGGGGGGCGGGTGAGGTGGTGGGACCTATCCTGTGCGAACCTGCCGATAATTTTGCGAGACAGCTCCCTCACAAACCCCTCAAAGGTCTCAGAGGTTCCTGTTGTCAGGGTGTGGAGGTAGAGGTAGTTCAGGACCGTGATATCCAGCAAGTGGAAGAAGAGCTTTTTGTACCACTTCATCGTGGTCCTGGCACACTGCACACTGGAAACCATGGAGTCAGACTGGTCCACTTGCCTCATGTTGATATTGTAGTCCAGTACCGACTCCAGTGTTCAGACGTGGTGCCTCCTCATGCTGCAGTAATCCACAGAGTCTGTGCGGTGCATCAGGGGGCGGTGTACCGTTGACAGGAGGCAAACTTCCCTGTTGTGGTTCCACAGGGTGGTGAGGATGTTATTCTTCTGGAAGAAAACCACCTCGTTCCTGTCAAGTTTCCTCCTATCCTTGGTGACGGTTTCTCTTTACTGTACCACAGACTCCGGTGTCGTGTTGGTGGAGGAACCGAACGACAAGAGGTCTAGTGTACCAGTTGTCCGGGTAGAGAACGTGACCACGATGAAGGTATTCCTCTATCATTGTCTTCATCACGCCCCCTGAGAGTCCAGTACTTCGATCATCTATTATGTCTGTCTGTGCCCTGGTGTACAAGGCTATGTCTTGCACATAACCTGTCTTACAGTCACACACAACAAAGATCTTGAACCCAAAACGGTGTCTCTTGGTGGGTATTTACTGGCAAAAAGAAATCCTGCCTCTCCACAACACGAGACTCTCATCTATGACGAGGTCTCTTTCATGCAGGTGATCAAATATCATCCTTATTCTCCTCATTTCGTCAGTGTTATCAGCATTAGCAGGGTCGTCAGCAACGTAAAAGTGGAAGTGGCTGAGAACTTGCTCAGTTGATTATGACCCATTACCTTCCAAAAGAAATGTGTGCTGGTAATCGGGTCTGTGGACCGGTATCCAGGATTTTTTTGTTTGTTTTCGTACAACACCCACCCAACAGAACCAGGGCCAAAAAGATGAACATCTCACCTAGGGTTATTGGATAGTCATATTGTCAGGAGTGCCTGCTCGTTGTACCGTGACACTTGCTTTCACGGCACTGGCTGCGTGCAAATAAGTTCGTTTGCTCCACAGTGCGGCCCACAAATTCCTCCCCAACGAACAGGTGGAAGAAATTCACCCTGGTGGAGCCTGGGAGGATTGCTGGAGCCATGCAGCCATACCACCACTCCTCAGTGAAGGGGTGAATGATGGGAGTGAAATTATCCCCATCTTCCTATTCCCATAACACACTACCATCTTCAGCCCCGTCCCCATCGCCACCTTCATCAGGGTGGGGAGGAGAGGGTGGTGGGGGAGGTTGTGGAGGTGGAGAGTGGTGCCCTTCCCCACTCGCACTCCTCTTCCGCCTCCCTTTTCCTTTCCCCTTTCCCTCCTTTTCCCCCATCATGGGGCTGTGGGGAGGAAGTGTGGGAATATTGTGGGGAAAAAAAACTTGCTAGGGGGTGGCTCCTCCCCACCTTCCTGCTGCCCAGGTACACCACGTGGTCGCACTGCCTCCCTCCCACCACCTCTTTCCCTTTCACCCCTCACTCCCACCACACCGCTTGTGCCTTCCCCAGACAACACAGAAAGACCATACATTGTTTTCCTTCTCGCCGCACCTGCGGATACTTGCTGCGAAATCCTCTGCCTACCCAACCACAAGGTAATGCCACGTCCTACGGTGCTGTCCTCGTTCTCGTCTTCGTCAGATCCTTCGTCTAGGGGCTGGAGAGAGGTGCGTGGACGTGTATGGGATCCAGACTGGCCTTCCATCGCCTTACGGTACGTGATACACCGCACTTCCCTCGGTGACGGTATTTCGTCATCAGTGCTGCTCGTTTCCTCCTCAGGCTGCATGTAGTCCTTGTCCTCCACGTCATTGTCTAGTGGAGAATCACTATTGCCTGTGAAGGCATCCAGGGCGGCTTGAATTTCGTCGTCAGAGAGACATCGGCCATGTCTGTTCTGGGTCACTGCTAACGGATGAGTGACCGAGACAAGGAAGAGCGCGGGTCACGCGGGGTCTGGGAGCGTCCCCGCCTGGCGGCAGTTAAGGAAGTCTTGCCTGGGTATACACACCAAAAATCATATGTGAAATTTGAAAAAAGTGCAAATTACGGCCCTTGCAATTGCGGTGCGTTTATATGTCAATGTGAGTCACAGTGACAAAATGTTTGGAAGCATATATACGTCAAACAGGAGTTGGTGGGTTAAAGTGCTGTGATCATCAGAACTGCGTAGTACTAATAAGGGGGTGAGGATATGTCGCTTAGCAGGAGGTTAAAGGTGAGAATGAAAGGACTGAGCCCTGTGGAACTCCATCCAGTAGTGTTCAGAGCTTCGAATTTTGGATTTGGTAGAGTATCTGGGTCTGTATGCCTGAAAAGAAATTGGTTAACTATTTCTTATCATTTTCTTCAGTTTGTTTTTATTATTTTACTTATCAAAATGTACTTGGAATGGTGCTGAATGCTTTGCTTTTGAGACAGGACACAGTTATTTATTGTTTAAAAATAAAAACTAAGGGAAGGCACAACATGCTCCTTCCAAACTGTGTTTAACAAAAAGTCGCCCAAAATCAAGATCCTTTCGTCATTAGAGAGACCGTGGGGCAACTTACCTTTTCTGGCTAGGTTGCTGCTAACAGGTGAATTGCCCAGTGTGGGGGGGAGGGGGGAAGGGGGGGTTAGGAG
>JAGKTI010017616.1:0-18371 GCA_018397915.1 Birgus latro
TGATGGCAGTAAGGGATTGGATGACACAGATAGATGGATGGTTGGATATATACAGTAGATAGATAAATTGGATAGGTGGATGAATGGATGTATAGGTAGATAGATTGAATAGATGGTTGGAAGGATGTATAGACAGACAGATTGAATAATTGGATGGATGGATAAAGACAGATAGTTTGGATAGATAAATGAAGAGTTATATTCTTCCCTCATACGAAGAAATGTCAGTCTCAATTTCTCCATTTGAGGTGTAGGGTCCTGAGGCTAGGCTAGGGTAGTCTGTGATGGGTAGATGACCAGCCTACTTCCCCTGGTGGCATTATATCATGGAAAATCCTCCAGTCACCTCTTGGGGCTAGAACCTCGGACTGGGGCACCGGAACCACTGTACCACCAAGCTCCCTTCCATGCACAAACAAATTTAGGCTCATAATACAGGTGGTTAAGGAAGTGCCCCAACATCTCTCCCTTATCATTTTTTTAGATTCAACTGGCTATCATTTGTATGTTGCAGTTCAGAGTATGGTAATATTAGAATGGTTTCAGTGACACAGAAGAGGACAGCAAGGTGTAATAAGCAAAACAAATTGGTTAGGGTGTCAGGGAGCTATTTTAACAGATGAGAATACAGGCCTTAGAATTTAATGGAGAAGACTTTATGTATATTATAGTCAGTTTATTTATACTTGATGGAACTGGGCCACTCCCACAACTTAATGCTTAGCCAAGGTTGCATGAACTTCAGTGAGCCTTGGTTATGAGGCAAAATGTGTGTCCTTGGTTACTAGTCAGATCATCCCTCTAATCTGACATCACTTGAGCTGAAAAGGGTTACAGATCTTTATAAGTTAAAATAAATGCACTGAAGTTAATGGGATGGGCATAATTCTCCTTGTTTACTAGTCAAATCAACCCTCTAATTTACTACACTTGGCCATCAACTGTACTGAGAAGGGCTATGGATCTTTTGCAGGTTAAACACACTATAATGTATCAGTATATCAGTCCAAATTTTGTTCACGTATACTTAACACCGTTCATACAAATGCCCCAGCATGTGAGAAAATCAGTTGGCTTATAGGGGTGTTAGACAAAATTTAGTTAGTAGAGGTGCATTAGAGAGTCTATTGTGTATTATTAAAATTGACACCACAGCAAAATGAGAACCATAGTCCCGTGCCTAATTGGAAGCTATTAAAAAAAAAGAACAAAAACAAAAGGTTCCATGTTGAATAGAACTGCTCTCAGTGAATTAATTTGCCCATGTATATCTGTTTTGCTTTAATTGTTATGTAAATATAGTAATCTGCAGACAGGGACAGAAGTTGGCCAAGTATTTCACCTCTTGTACTTGTCACTTTCCTTTAGTAGCTAGTTTTGCTAAGCTGAAAGAGACTTGGTGTGTTTCTGTGGCCATTGATAAATCTGTTTGATATGAAGCAGTAGAGAGGAAAGTGATGGACATGACAAAAGTATGAGATAGATGCAAGGGAATGGCATGCAGACTTTGTCCTTGAAATTACACCTGCTGAGAGAAAGATAATTTGTACAGTACTTATTTCATTTTTTTTTTCCGTCTGTCTTCATGGTTTCAGTATTCATTCCCTTTCACTATTTTGCCACATTTTCTGACCATAATTCTGTCTTGTCAGTGGTTTCATTACTCTGTCTATTCCATTATTTTGCCCAATTCACTAACCATTAATATTGTCCAGTGTTGTTTTCATATCATTATTATGTCATGGTCTGATTACTGATACCAACAGAAGCTTATATTTGCACAGTTAGGGACAAAAGTTTGCTTAGTACAAGCATACCCCAGTTTAATGATGCAATTGGTTAAGTAAAATCCCATCTCTAGGGCAGAGTATCGTATTTCAGGGTAGATTTAACACATAAAGTATGGGGATGCGTTTTCAGCCTTGGGCTGCCCCGCAAATCAAGTTGTAAACCCACCCAGATGAGTAAAAAGTTTCTAGCTAACCAGATAGCTTTAAAAAAAAAACTAAACTAAGCCTAAAAGCAGTTTATAACTCATTAAACCCAGAAATAAAATTTGAAAATCCTCAAAAGTAAGTCTGGAAAAAATCAAACTTAGTAAACTGTACCCCAGAATGACAATGTTCACTCCACCTATGACTAAAACACATTAAGTCTATAAACAGTTTATAAATCAACCTAAACACAAAATTTAAGTCTAAAATATCATTAAAATTGGTTTAAAAAAAACAAAACCCATCATTAAACTGGGGTTTGGTCATCGTTCTGTGGTGAAGGGTGGTATTTCTACCCTCATTGCTATGCAGAGGTATCGCATATAGGGGTATCGTATCTCGGGGTCTGCCCATACCTCACTTCTTGTACCTGTCACTTCTTCTGCTGGCTAATATTGCAAAGGAGAGGACAGTTTTGTGTCTTCTTTGACCATAAATGATTGTTTGGTATGATGCATCAGGGAGGAAAGTGATGGACATGCCCTAAATGTGATGTAGATGCAGTGGAATAATATGCAAATTTTGGTCTCCTGTTGTACATTATGACCAAAAAGTATCCTCACACAGGTGATAATTTATTGCTGTGTACTTTTTACTTATGAGGCAAATACAGTATTTTTCACCCACTGGTGTAGCAGAAAGAGACTGCAGTGCTTTGTCAGTGAAAGCAGACCAACTATTTGTGTCCATTGCATAATTTTCTTTGTGTTAAGACCTGTGCACACTGTCATGGGGCACCTGTTATGTCCAAGAGTACTGTCATCAGTTTTGGAGCTTGGTAATGAAGCACGCTATAAGCAGAGAATCAAAAGCATGGATTGTGCTTTAGTTCATCACATTTTTTGTTCATGCCTTCATTTATAAAGGCTCCAGTATTCTTGCATATGTTGACCTTCGTCACCTAGTGGCAGCTCTTCACACTGCTTGATCTCTGCAGCCTCCTTATCCAGTCTGTTATCCCTGAGGTGACACTGTATAACCACATCCCCCATTTTTTTGTTTTTTTTTTTGTTTCCTCATGCAGCCTTACCTTCTGTATTCACACCTCCTCCTCTCCACACTCATTTGTCATCCTCCATCCCTTCTGCAGGCCCAAATACATAGTTATTTACCATGCATTTTCTGTTGTACTAACTCCACAGTGCCCTCTGATTTTGTGGTTGGGCTTTTTGCTACTTTGCCATGTTCCCTACTTAAGGAAAAATGAGTTTAGGTAGATGTTAATGGTGGTGGTGGTGATGCTACTTTGCCATGTTCCTTACTTAAGGAAAAAAGAGTTTAGGTAGATGTTGATGGTGGTGGTGGTGATGATGATGCTATACTATATTTATCATGTGATTCTTATATAGCCTGAACTTAAACCTGTTCATAGTCAGAATGGTGATTTTGGTGGTGATGGTGATGTATGATTCTCATACAGGGCTGGATTTAGGTATAAGCTAAACAAGCTGTGGCTTAGGACCTCACAGCATGAAGGGGCCTCTGTTTTTGTCAAATTTTATTATAATTTATATTTAAGTAATGATTTAACCTAATTAATCCACTTTGCACAGATCTGCTATGCATCACAGTGGCACTCCTATAAAGTTCAGTTGTTACACAGCATTATTCTATGTAAATGATTCCCAAATAGGGCCTTATGACTTCCCATAACATAGAGCCTTAACATTCATAAAGCTGGCTCTATTCTCGTGTAAAAAGTTATTGTCTTACATAGATATTATTGTGTTATTTGGTGTTTTTCCAATTCTTACCATTCTGTATTCATGTTCTGTCTTATGGTACCTCACCCCATCCATAGCTGGGGAAAGCAGGTTGGGAGATGATGATGATGATGATGATGATGATATCCCCTTGCAGCCATTTCAAGTCATTGTCTCTCTTACAGCTCTAATATTGTATCCAAACTGTTATTCATGTCTTATGGCACCTCACCTTGTCATTAGCTGATACAGTAAAAAGAGGTTGTCTTTACTGAGTAATAATGTTTTGCTTTACTGCGTTTTGTCAGGTTACTGTACTTCTTCTATGCTAACCTGGTCTAGAAATTGCCATCTCTCAATCCTGAATGCTGAGGTTTAGCAATTGATCAACACTAAAATATGATCCATCTTCAGTGCCAAGGTCTTGTAACAATAGGTGAAGTTTAAAATATGATACTAGTCACATCCAAGTGCTATGTAATGGATGTAGAGCTGTAGCAGTGTCATTTTCTTCCACTGATATATGTGAAATTAGCTAAAAAAGACAAAAAATCTGGACCATGTTAAAGACAGTATAACACGTACACTCCAAACACCCATAAATACCTCAAAGACAGTGGAAAAATAAAGCAGTAGCTGGAGGTGGGTAGGTGTATATGTGGGTGTAGTGGATGGGATGTTGATGTGATAGGTGAGTCAGGATAGATGAATTACATCTTAAACACTTACTTAAACACCCCCAACACAGTGGAAGGGATAGGGTGGAAAATGGAGGGGAGGACAGGTGTATATGTGGGTGTAGTAGATGGGGTGTTGATCTGATGGGTGAGGTGGGATGGGGGAATAAAGGAAGGGGAGGAAGGAGGCTCACACATCACAGAGTTGCTTTACATCAGTGTACATAAATGCACATACACACTTGAATGTACACATGAGGAAAGCTTCACCTTATACACCTGCCTGTCAGTTCGTGCCTTTATGCGTGAGACAACCACTGGTGAAGCAGTAGGGAGACACTCAAATGTCTGGTACTACTGTGTGGGAGGGGAGAGGTTAAGGAAGGAGGAAGGCTGGGGGAGCTGATAGTTCCTACCCCTCCCTCTTCCATCCCCATCCTTCTCACACAGTTACCAGATAGATGAATGTCGGCTACTGCTTCGCTGCCACTTGTCTTACATTTACTGTTTCTAAGTGGTGAGTGAGTGTATAATGTGGAACTTTCCTCGGGTGTACATTTAAACACACAACATACAGGTGCCATTAACTGTTTTATGCTAGGGACAACTCTAGTATTCTGTTCTGGTTAATGCCAAGTGATTATTTTCAAATGAGAGTATACTAATAAGAGTCTGAGTGTTAATATAGTCACCATTAGCTCTCTCATGGTAGGGAGAATTCTTGTATTTCAGCCCAGAGCAAACTGTTATTTAGCAGTGACTGAGTCACATGAGCCTGAGAGTGGTAATCCAGGCACCTTTAATCCTCGTATGGTAGGGACAGTATTAGTAGTCTATCTAGGTAGCTACAAATGGTTATACAGTAATCTCTCTACTATTTGGATGCCCATTATTCGGATCCCTCACTATTCGGACATCGTGGGCTGTCCGCCCCCCAGAATGCCCCAAAATTCGAAAAAATCCGGAAAAAATCGATTTTTTTGGACCGCGTCAGTTTGAATTTCCCGTGCACTCTGATAGGCTGTGTTTTCGCACCTCGCGCCTCTGTCGGTCCCATTTCCCGCTCCGCTCCTGGCTCGTAAACACACTCCGACAATGGCGGCCGAAGTGATTGGTTTTGTGGTGATACCCTACCTCCTGCAGGGCTTGATGCTGCTCTTCACCTTCTTCATCATGTGTGTGATGATGGCCCCGCCACCTGAGAAGAGGAAGAAAGTGGTTCTGACTCTGGAGAAGAAGAGGGAGGTATTGAAGAAGGTGGACGCTCGGTGGCCGACATCACAGATTCGTCTTGAATTCAACCTCCCTCGCTCCACCTTGTTTGATATTAAGAAGTCCCGAGACAAACTACAGCAGCACACGGCTGATTTTGCTTCGAAGACCAAACAAAACGTGGAGAGGAAGGTGATGTTTACTCCTAAGTATGCAGACATCGACCTGTCCACGCTGATTTGGTATCGACAACAACGTGCTGCTGGTGTGTCGGTATGTGGAACGGAGCTGAAAGCTGCTGCTGAGAAGTTCGCAAGGCTACACGACACCCCAGACTTCAAGGCATCTGAAGGTTGTCTCTTCGCGTTCAAGTTACGATACGGACTTACCAACCGTAAGGCCCATTGTGAAGCTCTGGACGCTAACGATGAAGGAATAGAACAGTTTCGGCAGAAGGTGAATGGCTTGATTGATAGGGAGGGCCTCACTCTCGGTCAAGTGTACAACATTGATGAAACTGGCCTATTTTACCGTTCAATACCCACAAACACTCTTGCAGAGGAGACAGAGAAGCGTGTGCCTGGTCCAAAGCTCTCCAAGCAATGGGTGTCTGTGCTGTGCAAATGCTAACGGTATGCACTGGCTCAAGCCCGTTATTGTAGGCCGTGCAAAGCAGCCTAGGCGCCTTCGTGGGTTAATGGGTGCCCTTCTTGTCGTGTGGTATCATTCTCTGAAGGCTTGGTTCACAACCAAGATCTTCAGAAATTGGTTCCACCAACACTTTGTAAAGGAGGTCATTCGTTATCAGATGGAGACACTGAAAATCCCACGAGACCAGGTAAAAGCCCTCCTGATTGTAGACAATGCACCTGCACATCGGTCTGAGAAGGACTTGGTTGCTGAGAATGGCCGCATAAGGTGTCTGTTTTTGCCACCTAATACAATTGCTCTCATCCAACCAGTGGACCAGGGAGTGATTGTGGCATCGAAGAGGCTATACCGACGGAAGTTTTTGGACGAGGTGATGGTTGTGTACGAGGATGGGGATGATCGCAGGGAAGGACGAGACATGCGAGGACAAAAAACTGTCGAAAACCTTCACCGATACAACCTCAAGTCTTCCATCTACAACTGGTCCAGTGCATGGAAGGAAGTCTGTCAAGACTTTAGAAAATGGTTGGTCTCGGCTGCTTCCTGGAAGTGACGTGCACGATTTTCTAGGTTTTGATGTGGATGACTTCCATGCTAGGCTTTGTGCGGGTGGAGACAATGTGGATATCGAAGAAGAGCATGAGTGGTTGGATGACGACGAGGGCGATCCTGGGTATCAGATCATGTCTGATACCGGGATCGCATCTACTGTTGCCGGTCTGAGTACCCAGCAGGAAGATTCCGACGAGGACAGCGACGATGATGCGGACTCCTCACAGCTTGCCACTACCCCAACCATCCCCAGGCTGAGCACACTCCGGGAATATGTGGAGTTCGTCCTTGACTACCTAGAACACCCGGACTGTGACAGGGAGATGGGGCCCTTGGGATTTGTGGGTGAAGTGCGAGCTTTCAGGCAGCTCATCATTAATAGTCAGAATCGTCGTTGCTTGCGTCAGTCCACCATTGACAGTTTTTTCAGGCCAGTCAACCCTGCCGTCGTCAACCCTCGCTCCACACCATCATCTCACCAAGACAGGCTTTCTAGCTCCGAGCCACATTCCAGCACATCAGGTACGGCGGAGTCACCGCTGGATGTTAGTTTGCGTCTTATCTTTGGAGTCCTCTGCAGTGGATAGCGTATCACCACGTCCCACCAAGAGGCCCCTATGCCGCCTCCGTCAGCTCATCTCGGACTCTGACAGCGACTAAATTCTCCAGGACTCATCACTAGACCACACGGGAATTTGCTGTTATGTACAGTGCAGTGAAGTGATGTAATCCCAGTTATGCAAAAGAAAACATTGTGGAAAGTGCTGGTGAGAAGTCCTGGTGATGGTCAAGTGCAAAGGTGTGTCAGGTGCAAGGTCTTCCTGTCAGAGTCTGAGATGATCGAGCTGGTTATACATCAGGACGGCGGCTTCTTTTCGTAAGTACCCTAACTTCATCAAAATTCCTTGTTTTGTTCTTTCCATATCATTAATCTCATGCATAAACTGTGTGCAAGATGATTTCCATAATGATTTTCATGTCTAACCTGTTTTCAGCATGCTGTAAATGTGTTAAAAAATTTCCCTAAATGTCTGTCATAATTTCCTGCTTTCAATTGAATTTTTTCATGCATGGTTTTTAAGTGCACCAGCTATGAAAAAGGTGAATGCCTTTGATTTGTGTGCAAGATGATTACCATAAAGATTTTCATGTCTAACCTGTTTTCAGCATGCTGTAAATGTGTTAAATAATTTCCCTAAATGTTAATCGTAATTTCCTGCTTTCAATTTAATTTTTTCACGCATGGTTTTTAAGTGCACCAGCTATGAAAAAGGTGAATGCCAGTGAATTTCATGTCCAGTCATAACCTAACCTAACCCAGCCTAACCTAACCATTTTGTTAATCATAATTTCCTGCTTTTAATTTACTTTTTTCATGCATAGTTACCACTAGTATTGAAGTGCACCAGCTGTGAAAAAGATGAATGCCAATGATTTTCATGTCCTGTACCTAAACAAAGCTGCCAACTTAGTGAACAGCTGAGCCTAACTTACCTCAAATTCATTCTTTTTGGGTAAAATTTAAATTAATTCATGCTTTGTGTTAATTATTTTAGTGGACTAGCTGTGAAAAAGGTGAATGCCAGTGAATTTCATGTCCGGTCATAACCTAACCTAACCTAACCTAACCTAACCTAACCTAACCTAACCTAACCCAAACCTAACCTAACCTAACCATTTTTCTGGTAACAATTTACATCATTTACTGTATTTGATGCTTTGTATCCAATAATTTAGTGCATAAAATGTGAGAAAAGATGATTTCCATGTCCGATACTTACTTATACTATGGTGGCAAGTTCTGAGCACCTATGCCTTACTCACCTCTAAATCATCATTTTTTGGTTAAAATTCAATTAATTCATGCTTTGTGTGCATTATTTATGTGAAAAGGGACCTAAATAAGTGCTATACATGTCCGGTAGGGAGGTAGGAAGGTAGTTTTCTGATTTAGGTTAGGTTAGGTTAGGGTCATGATTGACCGGTGCTAGAGCTTCAGGCCCAATATTCGGACAAGACCAATGTCCAGACATGCCTTTGGCTCTATTACGTCGGATAGTGGGGGGATTACTGTATATTGCTAAGAGTGAGTCATAGGAGCCTGAGATTAATACCGAAGTGCCAAATCCCAGCCTTAGGCAATACTGTACTGCAACCTAAGACAATTTTGTCACAATTACCCCTCTCTCGGTCAGGATATCTATACCCTTTTCGCTCAAATTTGGTATAAAATTGCCATTTCCATACCTTCATTGCTGAGTTGTTGCAATAAATTAACACTAAAATATGATGCTAGCCACAAAAAGTACTGTGGGAAGGATGTAGAGCCACAGTATTGTCTTTGTCATTAATCTTCATGAAGTAAGCTGTAAAAGGACAAAAATATTGGCCCTCTTAAAAGTACTGTGCTATAGTATTTGAAATAAGTCATATTCAGCTCAGAGTTACAGCTGATACAACTGTTGATGTGTTGGAAAACATTACAAGAAATACCGTAATATGGTCATATGAAGAGAATGGAGAGGGAGAGATTGACTAGTAGGCTGTATGTGAGTGAAGTGGCGGGTGGGAGGGAGACTGAGGATGAGGTGGAGAGAAGGGAGAATGAAATGATTGACTAGGAGAGTGTGTGTGACTGAGGTGGAGAGAGACCAAGGATGAGATAGAGGTATGGGGTAGAAAGAATGGAGAGTTAGAGATTGCCTTGGAGAGTATATGTGAGTCAGGTAGAGGGGGACACCAGAGGTGAGATGGAGGGATGCACTGGAGAGAACAGAGTGAGAGATTGACTTGGAGAGTGTATGTGAGGTAGAAGGGGGAGGGAGACAGAGGACGAGGTGGAGGGATGTGATATGAATTGGAGATAGGGCAGCCTGAGGGTGGAGGACAGGATGATGTAGAGGAGCTTTGTGGTAAATTCCATATACAAACTTTATTTTCACCAGACAGAACTGGATCACTCATAGCTTAGCAGAAAATTAAGTTGCAGATGCATGAAATTCAGTAAGACTTAGTTATAAAGTAGGAGTGAGTCTCTATGGTTACTATAGTGTTTTCAGCTGATAGAATTGGAGTACTGTAGCCTGTATGTTAAGCTGTGGTTGGGTGTTGTAAGTCAGTGAGCTACTTATAAGATGGAACGTGTGTCTCCTTGGTTACTATGCTGTCCAGTCTGAGTATGCTTGGGCGTCTTTGAAGCTGACCAGGGTTGGGGATCTTTGTCATGTTAGAATAAGCAAACTACTGTATAGTCATTTGGTGAATTAGATTAGGTTGATGTGAGTTGGGTTTGTTAATATTAGTTGTTAAGCTTGGTTTATCAGAATTAGAGAATTTTGTGTGATGGAGTGTTGAAGCACATTTTGACCTCCTTTGTAACTTGACTCTCATTGCATTGACTCGGTTAGATAGGTGAGTGTGAAGCTGCATACAGAATGTTTTGTTTTGACCTGTGAGGTGGAGCCAGGACTCCAGAGGCTCAAATGATGAGTGAATGAAGTGTGGCTCATTTGGACATTAGCCCAGTGAATTGCAGACTAAAGTTGCCCCATCATCCTTTCAAGGGGTAGGGAAGAAGCTGAATGTTATATAGCCAGCCAGGTAGCTCCCCCACTCAGTTACATCAGTGCCACTGCATCAAGGCATCCCTCTCCAATGAAGGTATAATCTGTATCTCCACAATAAGAGGGGATAGGGAGTGAGTTCAGGCATGTTTGCCAATTCAGGTAGCTCCACTGCTTGGTCAAAGCGCTGAATGACCTCTCAGGTCCCAGTGCTTGGCCTTTGGCCTAAACTTCATATTCCATTCCACTGCTTGGTCATGTCATTGCCATCACATGAAGGTATCTCTCTCCAGCACCTGTGAAGGGGTTACTGGAGATAATTTAAAAATCCACAATAAGCATAGTAAAATTACCATATGGCGGTTGCAGTAAAAATAAAATAAACATCCATCTGAAGTGCATTGTAAAGATCATGATTATTATGTATTGCATCTGTACACCACAGTCTCCCCCCTGTGGTATGAATGTTAGGTTCTGTAGTAATGACATTTTGCCCAAGGATGTCTATTATATTTTATTGTGGCCTAACACCTGACTTGCATTCATACTGTGAAAAATCCCAAGCTCCATTAACCCTAGCAGTTTGTTTTATAGCTTGTTGTTGGTGTATTTGCCTAACCCTGGTCTGTCTGATTGAGCAGACCCATTGACTGTAGGGGAGTAACTGCTTCTGTAGCACCATCCTGCAGTTACAGTACTTCAGATGCACAGTGTAGGTATCCAACATCCCTTGAGTAAGATAGCACTTCAGGGTCAAACCAGGAATCTTCCCATAGTGGGGTGCAGGAAAATATGAGGTGTGACTTCCATTAAGCTTAGGTTTGGTTTGGTTTGGTCAGGTAAGTTAGGTTTTTATGCAAACAAGAGCCAAAGGTTGAAAGCCAAATAAACAAGTCCCGGATATCGAGCTTCATGGCCCTTCAGTTGGTGTCTTTGGAATGTTGTGTTTTTATGTTGCTAAAGGCAATAGGATTTGTAATATGCATTGTGAACCCAGCCAAATAAAATCATGAAGCATTAACTACAGTGAAATACAGCAAACATACATAGAAGAGGGATTATTAGCACTGTATTGAGTTCAGTGCAGTATGATAAATATAACAATATACCACAGGTCCCCCCCCCCATGTGGTATTAATAGGTTTAAACTAAGATTTCTTTCCCTATAATGTCTTATTGTATTTTGTTGTGGGTAATACCAAGTGATTTTATTTGCCTTTGAAAATGTACCATAATCCATGTAGCATAATAATAAGACTGATTTTGTTGCTACCACAGGAATCAGTTTTGTGCTGTACAGCTGCTTTATGGTGAACAGGTTAGGAATGGAGTGTAGGAGCCCATTTAAGGTGGTGTTGATTTGGATGTTATTGAAACAGTGTAGAGAAATACTTTGGCCATGTGGAGAAGATTGAGAATGAGAGACTGATTAGAAGGGTGCATGTGAGTGAGAGGGAGTGGAAGACCAAAGACAAGATAGAGGGACAGAGTGGAAAGATATATGAGGGAGGGGTGTGTGAGTTCGAGGGAAGGCAGTCAAATGGCAGAGGACAGAGTGACATGAAGGTGGTATGTTAGTGGCCATCCCTTATGGGATTAAAACATCTGGCAATAAGTAGAGATAGAGATTGACTATCCTGTGCCCTTTTGTAGCATTTTACAATATAGGAATGCCCCTGGTAACCTCTCCAACTCCATTCATAGCACATAGACCACAACATATTTCAACACAAAAACTCTACTAGTAGGCTCGTCATCAGTTTTTTCCTTCTCAGTTTTGCCTTAGCCATCCCCCCCTTTTAGCAGATATTTTAAGTGAATGCTGGACCTTTTCTGTGGACCATCTAATGTTTTTAATTCATATTGATCTCTTACATGACATTTAGTTTTATACTTTCCACCTTTTATTGATTTTTTTTTTTTTTTGCTATATCTTAGCTAATCAACATAGTGTCCTGTCTTTGTTTTTTAATGTTTTTACTGTGTCATTGTCTGTTTCTCCTTTTCCTGTTTTCATTCCATTGCTTATCATGTCTCCATACTTTGAATTAGTGCCATATAGTCTGTGATACCTGGCACTAGGAGCTTTTTATTTAGTGCAGTTTCCCTAAGCTGAAAGAAAAAAATGCTCAGAGGTAGCAATTTTAGGACAAGTTTAAAGTGAAAAGTTATAGCTGACCTAACCAAGTGAGGGGTAAATAAATGAACAGATTTTGAATTTGGCTCTGTTATTTTTTTTTATTATCTCTTCTTGAAGGGAACAGTGTTGCAGACTTCTGGCCTTTGGTTCATTCTTCCTTGCATTAAAAAAAAAAAGTAACAGTATAAACACTCCTTGGTTGCATCAAAGTATTAGCTACTACTGTGATATGACATTTTAATATTAACACTCAGGCTCATGTGACTCCTTGTTAGCAATATATAACTATTTGTTGGTTGGTAGATAGAATACTAGTGCTTTTCCTACCATATGAGGGTTGAAGGTACCTGGAATACCACTCTCAGGCTCGTATGACTCACTGGAGCCAAATAACACTGTTTGCTCTGGACTGAAATACAATACTAGCTTTCCCTACTATGAGAGAGCTAATGTTGACTTTATTAGCATACTCAGTCTCCTGTAGTTTACTCTCATTTGGAAATAGTCATTTGGCATTAATTGGAAAAGAATACTAGAGCTTTCCCTACCATAAAAGTGATAATGGTACCTGTATTTATGTGTGTACATGTACGATATATTCATGTATGTATATGTACAGTATATGTATAAATATGATAGACAACTATGTGATGTGTGAACTTACCCTTTCACCCCTTCCTTAATTTCCCATCCCACCTCACCTGTCACATCAACACCCCATTCACCACATCCACATACACACCTGTCCTCCCCCTCCACTTTCCATCCTAAAACTCAAGTGTGTTGGGGGTATATAAGCAAGTGTTTGGGATGCATTTTCTTCATCCCACCTCACCCATCACACAACACCCGATCCACCACACCCACATACTCCTGTCCTTCTCCTCATCTACTTTCCATCCTATCCTTCCACTGGTGAACCACACCCACATACTCCTGTCCTCCTCCTCATCTACTTTCCACCCTATCCTTCCACTGGTGAGATTTATATACACCCTGTCCTCCCCCTCCACTTCAATAAAACCTTTTTCTGTATGAGGCATCTTAGTTTAATAAAAGTTACTTGTGTGCAATAAAATAAAGATGTGTCTGGATTCTTACTATAATTTGGCCATGAGTTTTGTCCTTTTGCAGCTTATTTCATATACAGTACATAAGTGGAAGAAAAGGAGATTGCTATGGATCTACATCCTTTCCATATTACTTTTTTGTGACTATCACCTTATTCAAATGTTAATCTGTTTTTATTGTTCAGATTTCAGGATGGAGATGGCAATTTTAGGTCAAGTTAGCATGAAAAACATTGTAACACGAGGTTAAATATGATGAAACGGCCAGAATGTTAGTGGAAGAAGTTGGTTAGGTTGGTGGAAATGATGCAGTGGCGGAGAATATCTTGTGTGTGTGTTATTCTTGCTTAGGTTAGAGGAGTCTTTTCAGCATGGAATGGTAGATACAGTATATACCTACAGGTGGGTGCATAAATAGTGCACTACAAGAATCTCGCCTTAAGATGGAGGATAACAATTGGGTGCGGAAGGTAAGAAGTATGAACGCTGGGGGTAGGGTTGCAAGAGGCAGACTGAAAAAGACCTGGGACAAGGCCATAGAGTGTGATATCAGAGATAAGGGACTAAATAGAGAGGCTGCCATATCAAAGCAGCATGGAGAGCACCATCAGGTGACCAAGCTGACACATGCAAGCATGTTGGAGCCATTATAAACAGTACGATACAATAAGTGATACAGTACAAATGGTAACTACCAATCTTTGGAACATAGGGGACCCAGGCTATGCTTATCATAGTCCAGACATCCAAGGGAGAGAGACCAGCTTATGCCTCTGTTAGTGTTTTGCATGGTAGAAAAACCTCCAGTCACCTATAGGACTTTAATTATAAATCACAAAAACTGACTGTCAGAATTCCATTGAAACATATACAGCTGATTTCCTGTGTACCTTAGTTTACGGTATAAGTTGTGAGTAACTAGTATTTTGGAACACATCCTTGACTTTTAATATGGGTTTACTGATATCAAAGTACAGTACATATTTTTATTTGCTCTCTAAATCAATCATGTACTAAACCAGGGCTAATCTTTTTGCTATACCACATTGTATTGTGTATGCTAACATCAGTAAACTTTTAACAGAACTGTTTCTTAATATCTCTTGTCACATGTTACATTGTATTTGTAAGTTCCGTTTTGTGCTTGTCAGTTCTGTTTTATTCCATCTTGAAAGTGGTGGAATACCTACAATAATAAAATCTCGGTGTATGTGTTTTCTATTACCCATCACTGGAGTGTATTGCTGTTGTGATGAGGTGTAGATTGAGAGAGTGTGGGCATGTGGAGAGGATAGGGGATGACATGAAGCGAGAAGTGTGGATGTTGGAGGTGGAGTTGTGAGAGGCAGACCGATTAAGACTTAGGACGAGGTCATAGTTTGTGACCTCAGGGATAAGGAGCATGGAGAGCCACTATTAGGTGACAAGGCCGACGCATGCAAGCATGTAGGAGCCATTAGAAATGGGGAAAAGATCTTTTCCTACTGGTGGCAGCCATCATCCATTCCGTTGAAGTCCCGATGGCATAGATTACAATATGCTTCGACACCTTTACTCCCCGGCCATGACCTTTTTACTAGCTATTTATAATCGTGTCTGGACCGAGGGTAGTTTCCCTCCCTGTCTTAGTAATGCCATCATTCTCCCATTTCCTAAGCCGGGAAAGCTAAGCCATGCACCTCAGGTTTATCGCCCCATTGCTCTTACCAGTTGTCTCTGCAAGTTCTTCGAGCGTATGATAAATTGTCGTCTTATGTGGCTCTTAGAACCTAAACAGCTTTTGTTGTCCTCTCGGTTTGATTTTCGAAAAGCCCGTGGTACCTTGACCCCTCTCCTTAATCTAGAAACTCGTATCTGCTCTGCCTTTGCCACTCACCAATCTCATATCGCAGTTTTCTTTGACCTTGAGAACCCCCTCCCCCGTTTCCTCGCTCGCTGTTGTCGTTGGGGGGCTTCGGAGACGTAGATTGGGTCTTGATGAGTGGGGGACCTATGGTGGGGTCTCTACTCTGCCCTCTCCCCCCCTCCTTGGGTCCCTGTCGCTGCCTCAACTAATTTTGCGAGGCCCTTTTTCTTATTCTGTTGCTTTTTTTTTTTTCCCCCGGTCATCTCCAGGTAGTGGAGGTCTACTGGTGATGTTCCAGTCTCCGCCCCTTTTGTCATCTTGGGTGAGACTGTCTCCTCCCCACGTGTTTGCCATGCGTGGCGTCCCGTGTATTCCCTGCGCCCCTCTGTCTGGGAGTTGAGTTCACCATGGGGCAGGGTGTAGTTCCCTGTGGTGGACAACACGCTCCTTTGGAAGAGGGGTTGGGGTAAGACGGGTGGTCCAGTGTGGCCCCACTGGGCAAATCGGCTGGCCCTGTGTTGACTCAGTCAACCTCGGCTAGGGTCAAGCAGGCACTGTTTGGTGGGCACCGCATTGGTCCGCGGCTGCCACTTCACACCAAACAGTGTCCGTGTATACCCCTTCCGCTATCCCTGAGGCTATTGGGTGAGTTTGACCCAACATCAGCCTCCCCTAGTTGGGCTCCGTGGTGGGTGGGGAGTGGGGAGGTGAAATCTACCAATTAAATTTTATGGATAACACTACTACTACTACTGGCTCGATTACAGTGATGACCCAGGACTCTCTTTTGACCGTGGCCTCGACTTCCTCCCCTCCTCCTAAATGTTCAGTTACAGTGAGCACCCCATTTGCCGTGCCTACTGTGTCTTCCACTTCTCCAGCTTCTGTTCTGTTTACCTCAACCAGCCCCTCTACTATTATCACACTTCATCCTTACCTTCCTCCTTCACCTCCTGTCTCTGTTGCTTCTATGTCCTCTACCTCTCTCTCCAGACCCCCCCCCCCACTTCCTCGCTCGCTGTTGTCGTGGGGGAGCTTCGGAGACGTCGATTGGGTCTTAATGAGTGGGGGACCTATGGCGGGGTCTCTACTCTGCCCTCTCCCCCCTCCTTGGGTCCCTGTAGCTCCCTCAACTAATTTTGCGAGGTCCTTTTTCTTATTCTGTTGCTTCTTTTTTCCTCTTTTTTCCCCTGTCATCGCCAGGTAGTGGAGGTCTACTGGTGATGTTCCAGTCTCCGCCCCTTTTGTCATCTTGGGTGAGACTGTCTCCTCCTCACTTGTTTGCCGTGCGTGGCGTCCCGTGTATTCTCTGCGCCCCTCTATCTGGGAGATGAGTTCACCATGGGGCAGGGTTTAGTTCCCTGTGGTGGACAACATGCTCCTTTGGTAGGGGGTTTGGGGTAAGACGGGCGATCCAGTGTGGCCCCGCTGGGCAAATCGGCTGGCCCTGTGTTGACTCAGTCAACCTCGGCTAGGGTCAAGCGGGCACTGTTTGGTGGGCACCGCATTGGTCCGTGGCTGCCACTTCACACCAAACAGTGTCCGTGTATACCTCTTCCGCTATCCCTGAGGCTGTTGGGTGAGTTTGACCCATCATCAGCCTCCCCTAGTTGGGCTCCGTGGTGGGTGGGGAGTGGGGTGGTGAAATCTACCAATTAAATTTTATGGATAACACTACTACTACTACTGGCTCGATTACGGTGACGACCCAGGACTCGCTTTTGACCGTGGCCTCGACTTCCTCTCCTCCTCCTAAAAGTTCAGTTACAATGAGCACCCCATTCACCGTACCTACTGTGTCTTCCACTCCTCCAGCTTCTGTTCTGTCTACCTCAATCAGCCCCTCTACTATTATCACACTTCATCCTTACCTTCCTCCCTCACCTCCTGTCTCTGTTGCTTCTATGTCCTCTACCTCTCTCTCCAGACCTCGTCCTTCTTCCTATGTGCCTGCCCCTTCCCTCACTTCCTCTCTGTTCGATACACAGACATGGCCTAAATTTTTTAATATCCTCGATGCATCTGACAACCTCTCGCTCCACCTTTCTCTACTTTGACAGGTAGGCAGGGATGTAACCTTCTCGGCTCGTCTGAATGGTTCCCGCCTCCTTGTTGTTCACAATGCCGCCCAAGCCGAGAAGGTGGCATCCCTAGTCAACAACTCGGGTCAACCCATCTCTGCGTCCCCAGATATTCAGCTTAATTCATCCACTGGCACTGTCTATTTACCATCATCAATGTCCTTCGGCCAGAGGCCTTTCACAGAATGCTCCACTGACATAGAACTAATCCTCTCAGAACAGCATCACCCAGTCCGCTCAGTACATTGTTACACAATTCCTCCTCGCGGACGCCGACAAGAACCAGCCAATATTGTTAAAATAGTCTTTGCCTCCCGTGACCTACCCTCCACAGTTATTATTGGAGGCACTGTCCTCCAAGTACGCCAATATATTCCGCCTCCTCGCCAGTGCACATCTTGTTGGCACTTTGGCCACCCCGCCAAATACTGCCGCTCATCTGCAGTCTGTGCCAACTGTGCACTGGTCAGCCATGCCCCTTCAGAGTGTGTTACCAACATCCGGTGCTGCCCTAACTGTCATGGTAACCATTCTGCCACCCACCGACAATGTCCTGTCTACCTTTTTGAATCAGAAGTATCCACTATCCGATGGAAAACTGGCCTCTCCCTTAGTGAGGCTCGTCGCAGAGTTCGCAACCTCGGTCACCATCCTAACGTTACCTACGCACGTGTAGCCCGTCCTTCTGCCATAGTAACTTCTAGTCCCAGTACTACTACTTCTTCCCCTTCTGCACCTGTTTCTGTATCTACTGCCCCCTCTTTGTCTCCTCCCTCCTCTCGTCTTCCCACCTCTCACTCTGTCCCTACACCTGTGACTAGAGTCTCCCCTTCTTCTCCTACCAGTACTCTTGTTTCTACCTCTCCCTCCTCTCAGCTGCAC
>JAGKTI010017617.1:0-11770 GCA_018397915.1 Birgus latro
TAGTACCTTAGAGGGGTACTAAGATTACTTGACCTAGAAACCTTAGTACCCGCAAGGGATACCAAGACACTTCTTAGTACCCACAAGGGATACTAAGTACAAAAGAACTTAGAAATCTTAGTACCTACAAGAGGTGTTAAGAGTCAACTTAGAAATCTTAGTACCCTGAAGGGATACTAAGTAACTTAGAAATCTTAGTACCTACAAGGGATACTAAGTACAAATAACTCAGATATCTTAGTACCCACAAGGGGTACTAAGACTACATTAACTTAGATATCTTAATACCTACAAAGGGTGCTAGGATTACAAGACTGAACTTAGAACTCTTTGTACCTACAAGGGGTGCTAAGATAAGACTGAACTTAGTACCATAGAAAGGATGCTAAGAATTTAGGCATATTAGTACCTAGAAGGGGTACTAAGTTCTTTGAAATCTTAGTACCTAGAAGGGGTACTAAAGATTACTAAAACTTGGACTTAGTACCAAGATTACAAAAAACGTAACTTAGTATCTTAGAAGAGATACTAAGAAAAAAAATCTTATGTAGACAGGATACGAAGATTACAAAGACAAAGTACATGCATATGGAAGGAAGACGAAGTAACAAAGCACTTATAGGCAATGTTACAAAGTCTTCCAAGTACTTAAAGTTGAAAAATAATAGGCTTAAAGGTGAAGAAAAAGGTTTAAGTACATCATTCGAGTTTATTACACTTCATAAAGCTGTACACTTCAATACATGAACACAAAACATTACAAAGTTTACAGTAGGATGCATAAGTAATTGATGTCACTTCTTAAGGGGTCTGAGTCTTATGTATTTTGTTTCCAGTGTTACCCAAAGTGATCTGTCATCTTATAGTGCAATAAAATAGTTGCTGTATGCATTGGGTTGCCCTTAACATTTCCTTGGACCATTTATTTATTTTTTTGCAATACTTGTCTCCATCATTAGCTTGCCTTCCTCTAAGCCAATTTTCAAGGCTTAAACTTCTTATAGTCATCCTAGTTTGTTTTTGTTTTTTCCCCAAGATTCTGCTTACTCCATTTATGATAACTGGAATAGGATTATGACGATTTGAATCTTTAAATTTGTAGTTTATAATAGTTTCGGTAGGTCCTTGCTTGTAAACACTTGGTTGATGCTAAGTTGCTCTGAAGATTAGTTTATCACCAACTTTACGTCCATTTGTGGCCTATTTCCTTAAGTTTATGGCAGAATAAGGTTACAACTGTACATCCTAAGTACATTTTCTTAGAACTTTTCACTATAACTTGGCGCATGTTTCCGTTGGTACATCTTTCACATCAGTGGTAGAAAAAATACTCCAGCTCTACGTCATGTTAATAGCACTGGCATAATATTCTGGAGTTACTCTACTGCCAAATCTCTTAATTCACAATGGAGTTACAATTTTAGGCCAAGTTAGAGTAAAAAGAGCAATGTTCGTACCTTGCTACATCACATTGAAGATCTTAATGAGCATAGTTTTGTGACAATGCCTTCTGTTTAGCATCTATTGTTAGACATGTATTTCTTATGCAATACATCATTACACTGTATACTTAGTGTCTGGTTATGATTCTCGTTTAGTTCCGAGCTTTAACCGCTTAGTTGGCGGCAGTTACAGTTTTTCTTCAGTGTCCTTAGGGATTAGGTCAACGCTAGATTTTTTCCCAAAGTTTGAGTGTAACCAGCTTAAATGGTAATTTTCTTTTCAAAAATATTTAAAGTATCAATAAATTTCTGAATTCCTACTGGTCTGATAGTGGTATATAGGTTTAAATGTTACTTTTCATATTTCATTTCAGAAGTTACGGAACAGCAACCAACTAGTGATAACCTGAATGGATAACCCTCAATTCTTTGCCCCTGGAACCAGCCTTCTCCTGGAGTCTGTGCCTCCTGGAATCGCACCCTCTGGAGTCCCCGCCTTCTTCACAAGACCTGCAGAGGAAGAGACAACAGCCAGGATCACTGAGGAAGGTAAAAAGTTTCACATTTTCTAATACTGGCGGGGGGAGGGGGGGGAATAATCTGGCCGCACTATGGGGTGGTGCTACTACTCTGCGGCCAGATTGTTAGGAAGAATTCCGCCACCGTATTCCCTGCGTATCGTAAAAGGCGACTAAAAGGAGCGGGGTGAGGGGACTAGGGACCCCCTCCTCTGTTTTTTAGTTCCTAAAAAGAGACAGGCCAGAGAAAGGGATGGGGGATCGAGTTATCCCCGTACCCTGAAGGTTGGGTCTATGAATGTGCGTGGATGTAGTACGATTGAGGCTAAAAGGGAGGAGATTGGGAGAATGTTTGTGAGAAGAAAGTTGGATGTGTTAGCTTTGAGTGAAACAAAGATGAAAGGGAAAGGTGAGTCTACATTTGGAAGTGTGAATGGAAGATTGTCAGGTGTTGATAGAGGAAGGGCAAGAGAAGGTGTGGCCTTGTTATTGAGCCCGGAAGTACAGCAGTGTGTGACTGAATGGAAAGAGGTGTCATCGAGACTGATGTGGGTGAAAGCGAAATTTGAACGTGAGTTGTGGGTATTTGTGAGTGCATATGGGCCTGGTAGTGAAAGGGATGAAGAAGAGAAGGAGTCTTTCTGGAATGATGTTGATGAGTGTTTGCAGAGCTTTGGAGCGAATGTGAATGTGGTAATGATGGGGGATCTGAATGCTAGGGTGGGAAATGTAGCAGTTGAAGGTGTAGTTGGTATCCATGGTGTGCCTGGAAGAAATGAAAATGGGGAACGAATGATAGGTGTGTGTGTTGAGCGAGAGATGGTGATTGGGAATACCTTGTTTGAGAAGAAAGATATTTATAAGTATACATGGGTGAGACAGGAGGGTGGAAGGGTTGTTGACAGAGCATTGATGGACTATGTGGTTGTTTCCAGGAATGTAATAGGAAGATTATTGGGTGTGAGGGTTTTCAGAGGGGAGGGTGGAGGTATGTCTGACCACTACCTGGTGGAGGGAAAGTTGAGAGCAGGTAAGAGATGGGTGAGATCTAGGAGAGTTAGGTGTGGCAGGGAGGTTTTAAAAGTGAGTGAGTTAGGTAAAAGAGAGAAAATGATAGCGTATCAGGAGAAATTGAGAGATCAGTGGTACGCAATGAAAGATCAGGAGAGTGGCAGTGTGGAGGAGGAATGGCAGTTGTTTAAGAGTGCTGTCTGTGGTGGGGCATGCAGAAGAGGTGTGTGGTGTGAGACGAGTGGGTGGTGGTGTAAGGAAGGGAAGTGAGTGGTGGTGCGAGGAAGTAAGTATGGCTGTGGCTGAGAAGAGACATGCATATGAAGTGTGGCTGCAGAGGAAGGATGAGGTGTCATATGAAAGGTATAAGGAAAAGAGGAATAGGGCGAGAAGGGTTGTGCGTGGTGCTAAAGTGGCAGCAGATGAGAGGTTGGGTAGGCGGATGACTGAGAATTTTCAAGAGAATAAGAAAATGTTTTGGAAGGAGGTGAAAAGGGTGCGAAAGGGAGAGTCTGGGAAGGAGGAGCGAGTAAAAGCAGAGGATGGAAGGATGTTAATTGAGATGGATGCAGTAAGGAAAAGATGGGCGGAGTACTTTGAAAGATTGTTGAATGTAGAGGAGGAAAGGGAGGCTGAGATTGTGGCAGATGGAAGGGTGCAAGGAATACATGTGTTGGGAGAGTTGAATGAATCCTTGATCACGATGGAGGAAGTGCAAGAGGCAGTAAAGCAGATGAAAACAGGGAAAGCTGCAGGTATGGATGGGTGTGCTGTGGAATGCCTGAAATGTGGTGGAGCGACTATTGTTGACTGGTTAGTAAGATTGTTGAATGTGTGCTTTGTGCAAGGTATGGTGCCAATTGACTGGGCAAGTGCTTGTGTGGTCCCATTGTATAAAGGTAAGGGTGATAAGTATGAATGTATATACTAGCTTTAGAGGTATAAGTCTGTTGAGTGTGGTAGGTAAGGTGTATGGTAGAGTGTTAATTAAGAGAGTTAGAGAGGGTACAGAGGGAGTGATTGGTGATGAGCAGTGTGGCTTTAGGAGAGGGAGGGGATGTGTGGATTAGGTGTTTGCTGTGAGACAGGTGTGTGAAAAGTATTTAGCGAAAGGTAAGGATGTATTTTGGGCATTCATGGATTTAGAGAAAGCATATGATAGAATTGATAGGGAGGCTTTGTGGAATGTTTTAAGATTGAATGGGCTTGATGGCAGGTTACTAAAAGGAGTGAAAAGTTTTTATGTAAATAGTAGAGCGTGTGTAAGAGTGGGAAATACTGTGAGTGATTGGTTTCCCGTGAGAGTGGGGCTGCGGCAGGGATGTGTGATGTCGCCTTGGTTGTTTAATATTTATATGGATGGTGTTGTAAGGGAGGTGAATGCAAGAGTGTTAGATGGAGGACTGAGTCTGGTGAATGACGGTAGAGAGTGGAATCTGAAGCAGCTGCTGTTTGCGGATGATACTGCACTGGTGGCTGATTCAGAGGAGAGATTGAGACAGTTGGTAGAGGAGTTTGGAAGGGTGTGTGAAAGGAGGAAACTGAAAATAAATGAGAATAAGAGTAAAGTGATGAAGTGTACGAGGTTGATAGATGGTAGGAGGATGAATATAGTTTTGAATGGTGAGTTGCTTGAGGAGGTTGAGTGTTTTAAGTATTTAGGGTCACATGTTGCTACGGATGGAAGAATAGATGCAGAAGTGAAGTTTAGAATGAATGAAGTTGGAAAGGTGCTGGGAGGAATGAAAAAAGTGTTTGGATGTCGTTCACTCAGAATGGATGTAAAGAGAAGGCTGTATGAGGGTGTTGTGGTACCGACTGCATTATATGGGGCTGAAACATGGAATATGGGTGTAGCAGAGAGGAAAAGTTTGAATGTAATGGAGATGAGGTGTCTGAGGTGTATGTGTGGAGTGACGCGTATGGATCGAGTGAGGAATGATGAAGTGCGAAGGAGAACTGGAATTGTTCGGGAGATGGCTGATCGAGTTGAACAGAGGGTGTTGCGATGGTTTGGGCATATGGAGAGAATGGATAATGAGCGATTGGTGAAAAAGATAACGAGATCTGATGTGAGAGGTGTAAGGCTGAGAGGAAGACCACGAATAGGATGGATGGACAGTGTAAGGAGAGCGTTGGATGCGAGAGGGTTGTCTGTTGAGCAAGGAAGAGTGGCTGTGCGTGATAGAAATGAATGGAGAGAAATTGTGAATGCATAAATGATGACGCAGCCCTGAGGGGATATTCTCCTGCTTTTTGTCTGATCAGCTGATCAGGTCAGGTGCAGGTAAGGGGCTGGATCCATTATGATGTGGCAGGGGTAAACCAGCTTTGCTGTCGGGCCCTGCTGCGGATGTCACTGACTGCACTGTGTAGTTGACCCTCGTGCGGTGTGGTGCTGTGAAGATCTGTCCCTTCTCCCCTTTGGGGCTAAGATGCGAATGAATGTGTATGAGTGGATGAGTAAATTGGTAGTGTGTTGACCTGTCTCGGCTACCTCCCTTTTCTTGGGGGAAGCAGCCTAGGTATATAGATAGAATAGGTAGTGGGCTGGTAGCTTAATCCTCTTTGGCAAAGTTTAAGTTAATAGTACTTAATTCTGTGACTGATGATGGAACACTAAACCTATGAATCTCAAACACTCGGAAAATCCTTCAGAATCCTTTACCATTATCCGAGTTTTCCCTGAAGTGTCGAATTCTACAATAAACACTTGGGAACCTTGACAATATACCTGGATCCCTTTACAACACTCCCCCTTTACGAAACCTGTAGGAATTTAAACAGCAAACTCCCTTTATCAATCGTCCCTCTATAAATCAGAAATGCAGGGAAACTACTCCAAAACACAGTAAACCCATACAAAATACACCAGTCCTCTACAAAGTAAAATACAGTAACCATCTACCAAATACAGCATCTGTAAGAAACAGTAACCCTCTTCAAAATACAGTAACCCTCTGCAGAATACATTACCAACCCAATTTGAAGTTCAATAATATTTTAAATACAGTAACTTCATACGAAATATGTTAATAATCAAACTCCCAAATCCCCCCTACGAGCACACCCTATCCCAAATCCCCATACGAGTACACCCAAATCCCCATACGAGCACACCCAAATCCCCATACGAGCACACCCAAATCCCCATACGAGTACACACAAAATCCCCCATACGAGCACACCAAAAATCCCCATACGACCACACCCAAATCCCCATACGACCACACCCAAATCCCCATACGAGCACACCTAAATCCCCATACGACCACACCCAAATCCCCATACGACCACACCCAAATCCCTATACGAGCACACCCAAATCCCCATACGAGCACACCCAAATCCCTCTATTTCCCCAGTTCATAATTTTTCGCCATTATATTACTAGCAATATTTTGGCATTTATTACCCAGTGCGACGATTCTGTAGTAATAGTTTCTAATTAAATCTCCAGGCTTATTTAATCCCTACTCATCAACGACCTCTTACCATTCTACTCAATTCTTTTTAAATATATGCTGTTTATGTATACACTGTCATGCATTTAGTCATTTGTCATGTTACATTTGTCATGTTAGTCTTTAAATTTTCCAGGTATATATTAATTTGTCCTTAATCATCGACCTCTCATTGCCTTTGATCACTATTATAGTCTTCAAGGCCCATCACTAAAGGAAAAACTGACATTTATTTATATTATTTAGAAAAACATTTCATAAGTTTTGTTGGAAGGCAAGCAGGCAGGCAGGGTATGTAGACTGGTAGATGGACAGGCTACGCAGGCAGATGGACTGGGTACGCAGGCAGGCAGGCAGATGGACTGGGTACGCAGCAGGCAGGCAGGCAGGCAGATGGACTGGGTACGCAGGCAGGCAGGCAGATGGACTGGATACGCAGGCAGGCAGGCAGGCAGGCAGGCAGATGGACTGGGTACGCAGGCAGGCAGGCAGGCAGGCAGACAGGAAGATGGACTGGGTATGCAGGCAGGCAGGCAGGCAGGCAGATGGACTGGGTACGCAGGCAGGCAGGCAGATGGACTGGGTACGCAGGAAGGCAGGCAGATGGACTGGGTACGAAGGCAGGCAGGCAGGCAGATGGACCGGATATGCAGGCAGGCAGGCAGGTGGACCGGATATGCAGGCAGGCAGGCAGGCAGATGGACCGGGTACACAGGCAGGCAGGTAGGCAGGTGGACCGGGTACACAGGCAGGCGGGTAGGCAGATGGACTGGGTACGCAGGCAGGCAAGCAGGCAGATGGACAAATGAGCCAGGCTTACTGAAGTCAGGCAGGCTGGCAGGACAAGATGCACGGCAGGAAGGTGGGCAGGGAGATGGGCAAGCAGAATCCAGACAGGCAGTGAAGATGCAGGCAGAAAGGCATGCAAGGCAGATGGCAGGCAAGGCAGGATACTCAAGTTTTCCCCAATCGAGTGTCATTCCAAATGCATTATCACACAAGCTCTTTGATACCCCCCAAGGTTTCTTACTTTTTTTTTTTTTTTTATATAGTTAACATCAAAGTAGTGGTAGGTGGTGGCGACCATCATCCACTCACTTGATGTAGTGCTGCCTACTTCTTCCTTAGCCTTTATCATTCTTTTTCTGTGCCTGCCCTCCTTTCTTCCTATTTCTCCTATATTTCCTGTCACTTCTTACTGCTTTTCTTTCCTTTAGAGGTGGCATTACATTGAGTGACAAGCCAAATGGTTTCCTGTAAGCCAAGAAACCATTTACAACGCTGGGTGGTAACCATATAACCAAACCATACGTGCTCCCTACGTGTCAACAAGTGGGTTGGTGGAGGGTTAGTGCCCCTCCCCGTAAAAAAATAACTCTCAAGTCAAATGGCCACCCCTTACGGGATTATGGTGTCTGGCAATAGATAGATAGAACATCAAAGTCAGTTAAAATCAGTGTAAATTCATTGACAGCTCATTTAGAGTAATATTAAGTCAGTTAGTCAAAGGTAATCATAGTCACTTAATGCTATCAGTCCGTTAATTAGTCCAGGTTAATTAGTAATGTCAGTCACATCCGTCAAAGTTCAGTTACTTGTAAGTCAGTAAACAAAAGACTTAACACCTAAATCGTGTTAAGTCGATTAATCCCCTTTGGTGTCACACCTAATTCTCTTCAAAGTCACTCCACGGTCAGTCCACCACTAGTCAACAGTTAATATACGACAACCACCATAAGAGTCTGTCAACAGTCAATCCACCATCACAGTCCCAGTTAATCTACCAGAGTCAGTTCATCCACCAGAGTCAGTTCATCCACCAGAGTCAGGATGTATACAACCAGAGTATTCAAAGTCAGTTAATTTAAAGCCAGTTAATCCCAACAGTCAAAGTTGTCTAAGCTAACATCAGTCAAAAGTGATTTCAATTGCTAATTAATTGGATACCTTTGTCTAATTATCAAAGCTTTAGTCAGATATCAATTGCCAATCACTGTCAAAATCATGTCGGGTAGTTTGGCTCAGTCATAAGTTACCAAAACAGTTATTCATTACAGTTACCTCTCAGTATAGTTTAGTCAACTGTATCATTTATCAGATATGTATTTTAAAGTTATGGATGCCTGGTAATTATTGAAGTTTAGTCAGTTAAATATTAGTTATAAGCGTCAAAGTTATCAATTTCTAAATCTGTCATTTAAGTCACTCCATTACCATATTGTCAGAGTAAATTAAATTGCTAATTAACAGTTTTCTAGTAAATGATCACCGAATTATCAGCGATATGAAAACTATTACCGATGCCAGAAGTCGCCAGTTAATTATCAGATACAATAACCTCATTATCAAGGTCTTAACGTCATTTATCAATCAGTTCCATGGTAATCTCAATGTTCTCTTAAGAACCCTGTTTCTTCTAATCCCACAAAAGTCTCTTCAGCAATATATACAAGTTAAAAAAATAAATTCCATGCAGCAGTTTAAAAATAGTACAAATAAACAGTACTTTAACTTGGCCTAAAATTGCTTCTTGTCATCTTTAGTTCTAACTGCTAATCACAAAGCTAGGAAAAGGATGTGGCGCCGTAGCATTGTCGAAAACAGTTTGAATTAAAACTAATATTCTATGCCGATTTAAGCACTGGAAAACTATTGGTTCTTTCCATTTTGATATTTTTAATGTGCTAATCACGTAGAGGAGCCATGGAAAATATAAAGCCGCAGTGGTAGCCTTCATTCGGCCCATGAGCTACGTTAAAAGATAAAAAAAACCTGGGCTAAGTTAAGGTGAAAAATATAAGTTTGGGGGGTGACAAAAAATGAATGTTATTGGGTGTTCGGGTAGCAGTTTTTTTCATCTGATGGGACTGGGCAAATCTTTGATACTAAGTCGTAGTTGCATGAAATTCCGTGAACATTAAATGAGGCAGGAATGAGTCTCTTTGGTTACTAATTTAAGTCTGCCCAGATTTTCGTCCTTTGGCAGCTTATGTCACATAGATCAGTGGCAGAACTTAACATTTCCACAGCTATTCTTCGTGTCTAGCTTTTTCTAGTGTTTGTTAGCACTCGGCATTCAAGACAGCAATTTAAGGCCAATTTACTCCCCTTATCAGACTACATTATGCCATCATCTACATTGGGAAGAGTTTGGGACATTTGCCACGTTAAAAACATTTATTATACGTGGGCAGACATTCTCATTTTTAAGTTTAATAGAATCGTCTGGAAACATGAAATCATTTACTTAATTTATTCTTGCTTCAGCAGATTTATTATTTGTGCCTACCCGTCTGTGTCCATCTGTCCATCTCAGTCTATCGACCTGCTTATCCATCTATCCGTCTATCCATCTGTATCCCTCTAGTCATGTCTATTCATCTCACTATCCACCTGTCAGTCTATTTCCGACGTCGTGAGTGGTCGCCACAAGCTACTATCCATGTCATCTCATCCTCTGCCATCAGGCTGTCAAATCAAACTCACACTCATACCTTTCCATCCCTCCATTTCATATTAGCTTCCTGTCATTGTCCTCGTCAGTCTTTTTCCATCCTCTCCACTTGGCCGACTTATAATTATACTTCTAATGCTTCCTTCCACACCACCACCACTTCCTAACTTATCAGTGCTTCTCCAAACAACTCATGCTCCTCACAACTGCTTTCAGTATCTTCATTCCAACAGGGTCCAAGCTGCACTTTCATATAATACACTGTGTCAATAGTATCGTCATGCTGTAACTGTTACTAAGCTACCTTTCTTCCATTCTCTACTGTTTAATGCATTTCTGAACATTCACCCTTAACATACGAAACAAGGCACTATCTTGCCATCCTGCCTCACTGTCCACTCCATGACTGTCTCACACCATACCTTTAACCTTTGCTACCTTCCTTTCTTAACTTGTACTAATTCACCAAGCATTGCAACTCGCATTACCTAATACACTATCAGCAAACAGTACAGGCAATTTCCAAACTACCTCCTCTTTCACTATGGTGATTCCAACATCAACTGCTCTAACTTATCTCTGGCAAATTTTCGTTGTTTAGACGTTAATTAAGGCTGTTTGATTTAGGTCGAGAAGTCATTTCTTAACTTAGTAAAGTCATCTAGAGATAGCAAGAATAAAATCAGATCTTCGGACTGAATGTTATACTCCTTTCACCGTAACACGTCCCATACCTTCGTCCTTTTGAGGCTTATTTCATGTAACCCAGTGGCAGAAAAAATGTTGATACTATATTACATTCGCTTAATAGCACTTCCTCGTGACTAGCATCATACTCTTATCTACTACTGCATCTCGGCATTCAAAATAACGATGGCAGTTTTAGGCCAGGTTAGAGGAGTATAATGTAGACTAATTACTTGGACGAGGAGCCTTCTAAGCTGAAAAATATTGTCTGGCAATGTAGTAAAATAAGTCACTGGTTGGAAGGCGTTAAGGTTTATAGGGTGTTTATTTCCTTTATTTATTTATTTTAGCCTTGAGTTTTGCGGGGACGGATCAGTCTGCTTTGTAAGGAGCTGATACACTTTTTATGACATTACTAACCACGTAATTAGTGGACGTTAATTGTAGTATGATCCATTAGGGTGTTAGGTGATGCAGTACAGACAAACGTGAGTACTAGGTTCAGGTATGTATGGACCACCCTGTATGTTCTTCTTACCATCTAATCATTTTCAGCTTAGAAGTGGCCTCTCATCTATAGGAATACAAAAATTCATTACCGTATTTCAGGGCAGAACCAGGGCAAGATGGAACACTGCAGGGCAAGGCAGGGCACGGCAAGGCAAGGAAAGGCAGGCAACGGCACGGCAGGGCACGGCACGGCACGGCCCTTTCTACTCCCTGAAAAAGTTTTTTTTCAACCTTGTTTGCATACGATACTTTAATATCTTCATAGCAAAGGAGAAGTTAAGGATTATATGGAGCCTAAATGTATCTTGTAATCTCCAAGTTATTTATATATATTCACAAGCTGTTTTAACAGTCAGCCAAACCAGAATAAAATCAATCTCACCAGCATCTCTGCTTAGATTTCGCGTCTTTGGTTTCTCCCGACTCCTCTTCCAGTTTCCCCATTTCACTCCTCCTCGCATCCTCTTCCTCGGCCTCTTTCTGCATGCTTCCCCTCTCCTGGACGCCTCTCGCTCACGCCCCTCCTGGACGCCTCTCGCTCACGCCCCTCCTGGACGCCCCTCGCTCACGCCCCTCCTGGACGTCCCTCGCTCACGTCCCTCCTGGACATCCCTCGCTCACGTCCCTCCTGGACGTCCCTCGCTCACGCCCCTCCTGGACGCCCCTCGCTGCGAAGCCAATCAA
>JAGKTI010017620.1:0-13459 GCA_018397915.1 Birgus latro
TGGTTAGTTTTGAAACGACGGGGCTAGCATCGTTCGTGGCTGACGTTCCCGGTGGCGGTGCTGAACTGTAATACGGATGGGAAATTTGCGCTTGGGACACATGCTGTGCTATTGTCGCCTTATTTTCACTTGAAACTGGTCCGCACCCTTGACTTTAATTGTACGTCGTGGAGGTAATTCGTTTGTGGCTATTCCGTATGTGATTAAGGCATCTAGCAATAGACAGAGAGCTACATACAGGCAGACAGATAGAGAAAGAGACTGCATGAAATTCAGCGAACCCTAGTCACAAGAATGATTCGCCTTCTTTACTAAACATTTCAGTTAGCCAGTCTATTTCGATTATTCCATGAACTGAGGTGAAACGGCTTAGGGATCTTCGTCAGACAACAACATTCTGGCTACTTTGGTAAGGGCACAAAATGTCATGCTTTGTATCCCTCTCGTGGTTGGAACAGCTGCTGTATTCTGTTCCAGTCTGTTCCTGCCGATACTGTTCAGAAGATTGGAACAAACGAGCCCGTGTGTTAATACTGTCACATTAACTCTCTCATGGTCGGACACGTCTGGTGTTAGCTGGCATAAACTACCAGACGGTATCATATAGCTGCGTGAGCCAAAGGAGCTCGAGTGTGAATGCTGTTGCCATTAACCCTCTCATGGTCAGACAACTCTAGTATTCTGTTCCCACTGACAGCAGACTTTAATTTCAGCTGAGTTAGTAAGAAAAACCTAAGTATTTAATGATGCCAATATCAGCCTCATCGTAGAAGGGACTGCTCAGGTAGACTACTCTATTTCAGGCAGCAACAGATGACATTAATCAGCTGGGAGTAAGTACGAGGGACCTGCGTTGCTAATACTGGCTTTGTTAGCATTTTCATAGCTTAGGCAAGTCTGGTAACTATTCCATGTAGCGATGAAGTATTTTATCCAACTAAATGAGTATGGTACCTGGGAGTGTAAATATTGGCACCACTGACATTCATACAGTTGGGACACTTCTGGTAAATGTATTCCGGTTCACGCCAGACGATTTATCACATGAGGGAGAGTCACAGGAACCTGGCACTGGTAATACTGTTACAATCATCCCTCTCATGGTGGAGACAAATCTGGTATTTTAATCCAGATAATTAATTAAACTGAAGGTGAGTCATTGGAACCTAACAGTGTTAAGTGACGTTGCTGGAGCCAAATGTGAACAGGATAAAAGGAATCACGTGGGTACATAACACCAGTAAAGTGCACTTTGCGAGCGCGTGACGAGCAAGCGAGCGTTTGTACATACACCTGTCATCATAATTTCATCTTGGTGTAAACTTTCAGCGTTTCTGGTGAGGTAGTTGAACAATAACAGAACAGTTGAGCTAAAATATTTGCTTTCTCACATTTTCTCTCTGGATATGCATATAGCGAGGCGTAGTAGCATTTGTCACAGGCGCAGTGTTCATTTCTCTGCTCCCGACTTGCCGTGTCAACGAACTGCGTCGGTAAACGCTTGGCAATTGATTGAATGATAAAACCCAGAAATGGGGCTATTTCCCCTTGCTGATTTCGCCCCCCAAATATAGAAAAAACGTTCATGTAAAATTGTATGCGTAATATCCGAAATTTAATTGTTAGAATTCATGCAAGAAAACGTAGTGTTACAGCAGCAAATCCTTTTTCAATCAGTTCCAGTGTGGAGCATGTCAATTGAATCCCTCGGTACATTTCTTTGGAGAGCTGGGATTCCAAGCAGTTTCTTTGGTCTCGTGAGTAAACGTATAGCTTAAACCAAAATTTATGGAATGTATCTAATACCTGCTGAAAGAATCTCTTCTCTATCTCACACAGTAGGAGAGTTTTTCGCCTATGAAAACCACCCCGATTTGGCTGTGTCGTGTCGGGCGGGGCAGGGTTGTGTTGGGCCGCTCATATCTCAGCTGAGCGTAAACATCGCTTCGCTTGCTGCGATCGCTCGCTCGTAATGAGTAATGATGATATACAGTATTTTGTGATCCGATCAGGCAAGGAGAGCTGTTGCTGAAAGTACAACGGGAGTCATTACTGACAACTGATACATATAGTATATTGATAGCCGAGAAAGCAATGTGAATCACCTCGTTCACCTAACCTAAATGAATCACTCAGTGATTCAGTTAGGTTATTCCTTCCATCATCACTCTTCCCTTTTTTCCATCACCTGTCTCATTACTGAATTCTGAAGCACGTTTCCACTTCGGGTTTAACCTGCACCTTACCTACCTGCATATGTACAAATGTAAGGCCTATGTACAAAACTGTATGTTACTGGTACAGAATAGATTTCATACTTCTATTTTTTTCTTCCTCTCCCCCTCCTTCCACGTCCCTTTTTCCCTGCCATGAAGCCGACAACATGATATACGTAATTAGTTTGTATAATGAGGTCACAGGGACGCCCCTCATTGTCCCATAAAGCCTCACGCTCACAGGTTTCCACTACGCATGGTAATATTTAGCGATGGGGGTGAAAGTGGAGGTGGACGTTGTGGTGGTGATGTAGGTGGTGGTGGTGATAGAGGCAGCCGTTGCAAACACTAGATTATATACAGCTGGGAGTGAGTTAAAGGAATCTGAGCGCTCATTCTGTTTACACTGACCCTCTCATAGTCATCCCAAGGTAAATCAACTTTAGGTAACGCCAGGCGATGTTACTAGGTTGAAGGTGAGTCACGGAACCGTAGTGTTAATGGGAGTTTTGGTGGTGGTGGTGATGACGTATGGAGTAGTAAAATTGTTGTTGGTAATGTTGTTGTTAGTACTGGTGTATCTACAAGTAGCAGTGAACTTCTTAATGGTAGTGTTGTTTTGGTGGTGGTGTGCACAGCAGTGGATTTGTTAATGACAGTGATGGTGGTGATGTAGATCGCAGTGGACTTCTTAATGGGTGTCATTCTTGGTGGTGGTGATAGATATAGCAGTGGCCTTGTTCATGGAAGTTTTGTTATTCGTGGTGGTGACGCAGATGGTAGTGGACTTGCTAATGGGAGTGTTGTTGGAGATGGTGAAGATATAATTAGTGGACTTGATAATGGAAGTATTGTTGTCGGTGGTGAGGTAGATTGTTGTGGGCTTGTTAATGACAGTGTTGTTACAGGTGATGCAGTCAGCTGTGTATTTGTTAATGACAGTGACAATAGTGAACTTATTACCTCTGCCACCGAAGTTGGAGGAGGTTATTATATTCACCTGTATGTGTTTGTTTGCCTGTCTGTTTTGTGTACAAGATATGCAAGAAAACAAGCTTATATCGGATTTCAGTGAAATTTGGTCGATAGGTGGACTGTGAGACAGGGAAGAGTTGACGGAATTTTTACCTGCGGGAAAGCTGACAGGTCTATAAACGGTACACCTGGGGATCTTTTTTCCTCCCTCAAGGAAAGTTTGAATATCTGCTTTTGGAGTGCTCAGAACGATTTTCTTATGAAATAACAAGTTGCACAGCTTGAAATTTTGAGTTGATTTAACATGTCGGCTGTTGCGTCATCTCACACATCAGGTGACTCTTAGGCGATTTTCAATGTCCGCTATAAGGAGATATTTTAGCGACTCTTATGATTTGGGAGGATATATACAGTTAAATGTTTACTTTTCATTGCATTTTCTAGTGTGTCACAAATTTCAATGGGATCACCTTCTTGATGGTTCCTAACAAATTTCACTTTGATAAACAATGTTCGTAGACAAGTTTATCTCCACTGTTACTCCTAGCTGTCTGGCTTTGTTCTAAAACAATTTTATATATTCTATGAGTTTGGATGTGCTCTGAAGTTTACATCCTTGCCAACCGCATTTCATTCTGTAATCTTCACCATCTTCTCCGGTATGGCAACTCCCATTTCGCTCTCCCTCACTCAACGCCCCATACTCGTTTCCTTCAAAAGTCAGACTCTCACTCACCACTTTATTTTAAGGCAATGTGTACTGCTTCTCCTCAGTCTTCTAGTACACCAAGAGCCGGGTTTTATTCCAATTGTTTCCAATTTCTTCTACTGTCTCGAGCACAGTCATAGAAAATAAAACACTTTTTGTCACCAAGGCCCGTAGAGAGAGAGAGAGAGAGAGAGAGAGAGAGAAATGAATAAAAGAAGCCCTTAAGGAAGTACCAAACACTTTCATTTCGAGTGCGTTTTATATCCTGATAATTTATTTCTCCTATCGCCATATAAATCGATTAAGCTTTAAAAAAAACCCGGTAGNTTTAATTTAAGGCAATGTGTACTGCTTCCCCTCAGTCTTCTAGTACACCAAGAGCCGGGTTTTATTCCAATTGTTTCCAATTTCTTCTACTGTCTCGAGCACAGTCATAGAAAATAAAACACTTTTTTGTCACCAAGGCCAGTAGAGAGAGAGAGAGAGAGAGAGAGAGAGAGAAATGAATAAAAGAAGCCCTTAAGGAAGTACCAAACACTTTCATTTCGAGTGCGTTTTATATCCTGATAATTTATTTCTCCTATCGCCATATAAATCGATTAAGCTTTAAAAAAAAAACCCGGTAGCTGTAGTTAATCAAATCAGTCTAAACCTCTCCAGTTAGAAAGGTGGCTCCTACTTGAATATCATCGTCTGGAGGCAGGAAGAATAAAGTAATAAAATGTCTCTGAGCGGAAAGCTAAATCAGGGGAACGATAGAGAACTGGGCAGCGGTCTCCGTGTTGAGCCAGACATTTAGCGCCTGGTGATACGCTTGGATTTTATGCTGACTGTGGTTCCCTTGTTGCTGTGTCTCTGACGGGTGTTGGAGATGGAAGGAGAACACTAGAGAATATGACGGAAGCGAAGATGTAACTGAAATGAGCCAAAAAAGGAATGCATGGTAGAGAGGGCAGGGGTGTGAGGAAGAGAGGGCAGGGGTGTGAGGGAGAGAGGGCAGGGGTGTGAGGGAGAGAGGGCAGGGGCGTGAGGGAGAGAGGGCAGGGGCGTGAAGGAGAGAGGGTAGGGGTGTGAGGGAGAGAGGGTAGGGGTGTGAGGGGGAGAGGGCCCAGAATGTAGGAAGAGGAGGAGAAGCGAAGTAGAAGTATTGAGAAGGACAGGGAGAAGGAAGGAGGAAAGATGGAGTGGGGTGTGAGGTGGATGAAAGGGCGAACCATGTTTTCACCAACATATCACTAAACTGGTGCACTAGTTGTGTTTCTCATTTACCTGGTGACATGATGGAAAAAATATATAATTCTTTACCGAAGATGAAAGCAGTATGTGACGCAATGATGACGAGATTAAAAATAAACAGTGATTATCATACCCCAGGTAATACCCGATAATGCTACCAGACAAGGGACTAAATGCTAGAGGGGGAGTGTTTGTTGGACCAATAGCACAGTTCACTAATGCCACTTTTCGTTCTTTCTTTAACACATTTAACTTAATAACTGGAGAATATCATATGCTACCTGCTACCACTACTACTACTACTACTATTTTTGCTACTACTACTACTATTACTTCTGTACTACTACTCCAGAGAGAGAGAGAGAGAGAGAGAGAGAGAGAGAGAGATGGTATCATAATCCCTTGCAAGTATTTTCATGGGAGTGTATGATGCCATAAATCCGGTTACCAGTCTTACACAGCATTCCCAGTTGAAACCTGGATTATATGAACACAGTTAATATCCGGACTGGTCCAAGCAGGACTTAGATAACTGGAGATCATAAGCAGGGTTTAAGACAGACTAAGGAGGACATTTGCAAGGTATAAATACGGTGCTGAAAAGAATATATGTAATTGAGTCAGAAGGTGGAAATCGGCAAAGAAAAAGAGACAGATGGATGTGGTAAATGACTATGTGAGAAAACGAAAAATTGCAGTCGAGGATGTAAGTGATTTGATAATGAACTGAAAAGTATAAATGAGATTTATATGGAGATGCATGTCATGGCGTTTGCACCCCCTTTTTTTCCTCTTACCTACGTTGTAAAGCGGACGCCAGAAACAGTATATGGAAGTAACGCAACTTGACCTTGTTCTTCTTGGAGAAAACACTGAAAAGAAGCTTGACTGAACTCATGGTACCATTACCACGGTATATTCTATCATGACACAGTACCACTCCCCTTCAAAAGTCCATCCCATCCCATCCCATCTATTTCTTAACACAACCCCAGTCTTATACCTGTTTCCCCTGACAACTTCATTTAGAGGATATTTTGAAATAAATCTTAATAACAGTAATCGGACATCTCTTCTTACACACCCATTTTCACAGGGTATACTTTCCTTCCGCAATCTCAGTTCCCGCCAAAGTTCCAGTCCCTTCACACCAGTTCCTTTGCCCACCACGCCCATTTCTTAATTTTACCCTCGTGATGGCTTCATGGTATGTTGTAACCAATCAGTTAAAAATGTTATTTAACTTGGTAATCAACGTAAATACTCAGTTCCACAGATTAATGCGAACGGCATCTAAAAACGTTTGCAGACGATTGTTCATGTGAGGTGGAGCCAAGACTGAGAAGGCTAGGATGTTGAGTGAATAAGTATATGGCCTATATTACTTGACATTCTGTGTGATCGTTCTCTTAATTATGCGATTCTCGTCTCCTACTCTCTGAATGTTGCATCACGTCATATTTTATAACTGAGTGGTATTTAGGACAGGGATGAAGAAGAAAGTATTATAAAGGACAGGTGATCTGATGTAAGTATTGGCTATGAAGCGAAACTGTAAAATGACCTTAGGTGAAAATACAGTAGAAAATTCAGAATCTGTTCGGATGTGGCATGCGCGTATGTTTGTTCACGTGTCTTGTTCAGAATGCAAAGTGCATAAAGCATATAATATCACAAAGTTTGACACTTAAACAACTGTGTGGACAATCTGTTTTGCTGGAATTAGCAGGGTATCACTGTACCGCGGTTCTCTTAGCCACCGCAGATCATCAATTGTTCAACATCAGCAGCAACATCTCCCACTCTCTCTCATGTCGCTCCCGCCTCTCTCCTTTAACAGTCCACACATTCTGCTTCCCCTCTTGCCGTTTCTCAAGACCTCCCTGCTCCTTTCTTCACTTTTATTCCTGAATCTCAAAATAAAGACCGATCATATCCCTATATCCACCCCCCTACACACAACACACCTTCCTAGCTCTCATATACACATTTACACTTTCGTTTACATAAAATTTTTGTCACATGTTCCGGTGTTTTCTGCTACTCTGGACTTAACTCTCTGCCATGACACAACAACAAGGGAACAAAACAGGAGTCAGAGTAAAAAAGTGTGCCTGCCAGTCAATATTTTACATGAGACATCACAGAGACAGTGGCCCTGATCACACAAGTCAAAGAATTCTTTATTCTCTCTTTCTCTCTCTCTGTGTCTTTGTCTGTCTGTCTGTCTTTCTCTCTCTCGCTCTCTCTCTCTCCCTCCACACACACACACACACACACACACACAAACTAACATCCGGGCACCTGTATCAGAGGGATTGACAATTTATTTGGACAGTAGAAGGAGGGGACTGTGGAATGGAGGTTGAGCCTGGTTTGAATCTTTTGGGTACGAAAGAAAAAAAAATGGAGAGAGAGGAACAGCTGGAGAGAAGGATGAAGCTCAGCGATTTTTCTGGGCTATAAGAGAAAATATGACAGAGGAGAATCATTTCGAGAAGACTGTAAAGGAACAGAGAACGTAATGAATGAGGTTCACAAAGGAACGATCTCCAATACCATCTCATGCAGAAGAGAGTTTGGGATGGGATATTAACCACAAAGACTTTCATTGAAGTTTCTTGGTACCTATTCACATGTCATAGTATAATATGCTCATATCCTCATCATTCCATACTGTGATATCCTTAACATGTATCTGCGCTGACTGTAGTATATACTGTAGTGGCCAAGGGGCGTCATGTAAGTGTGTGTGAACGTCATGTGAGTGTGTGACGCCGTCTGTTGGTACGTGGGTGCAGGATATAGTGGCCATGTGACGTAATGAGACTGTGTGACGCCATCTGTAAATAGTATGAATTATGACACCATTTACGAATAACTAAAACCAAGAGAATGAGATGGAGGGGATAGGTTGTTTGTTTTGGCCAGAAGTAGCGGTAGGTTTGAGCGGAAGAGGAAGAACGTGTGAAGTTTGGCGCATGTTTTTGTAACTACTTGGTGGAAGTAGAAAGCGGGGTGAAGGTCGTGTATTGGTTTTGCTTTTTGGTGGAGAGAGAGAGAGAGAGAGAGAGAGAGAGAGAGAGAGAGAGAGAGAGTAGAGGTCTCATTCATCTTAGTTACGATGAGGAAATGAAGAATCTGAGAAAAGAGTGCCTGTGTTCAACCCAGGACGGTGGAGGCATGAGTAATAGAGAGATGAACTAGAAATGAGTCCTGCCATGGTCCTGGGTAAATTAAATGGTCGTCAAGGAGAAAGAGCCCGGTGATTTATTTCCCAGGTGATTCTGAGGCAGAGTTACTACACAACATTTTGGTTTAATTTTGAAAGATTTGTCACCTGCATGTAGTTTGGTGTACATATCGTGGCTCCAATCCTTCATGTCACTTGTATTTCATCCGTCTCGGCCCTCCTGCCCTATTCAACTGTTACAGAAATAAAATCGATACTTTAGGTAGAGGAGAAGGTGTGCTGAAAAAAAAAAAAAAAATGCTCTTACATGGTCAAGAGAGTATTTTTTTTTTTTTTTTTTGGAACTGAACGTCACTGGTGAGACTAGTTTGACAGGCATTCAGGAAGCTACCCTGATTAAACACTGAAAGTCGGATGATTCCGCTGTGATTGGAGTCAATTATACAAGGTCAGTTGCTTACAAAAGTAATCCCTTCGGCTGTAAAGTTTATATCGAACTTTTCCGCTTCTGGATTTATAGCCGACCGGTATATCCAAAACATATTGAATGTCCAAAATACCACCGTCTTTGCTGCGACAAGCTGCATTCAACAATAAGCCATACGGCAGTCACCACGGAAAAAGGCATAGATTAGTGCATATCTGCTACGACAGGCTGCATCATACAATATGCCTTAAGAAAAGTACCATTTAAAAAGAAAGCTTAGCACCTATCGACGACACGCGAGTCATTACGCAGACAATCAACTTTTGTCAAGTCACTCATCCCCTAGAACGTGACAGGCAGTAGTTGGTGTTGCTTCCAGATCCCCAGCTGTAAGTAAAGGGGGTTAGTGTTAAAATGTACTTTGCCTAAGAGTCTAACTGGTCCGAAAATCGAATCCCACTTCTTGCGAGTGTGTTAAATGACAAAGCTCCAACGCTCCATTGCTATAAGGGAGAAGATCGCCGTCGTTCACACGAGGGTCATCACGGAAAACAGTCATTTTCTGCTAGGTATCAAACTTCTAGAAGATGACGTGCATCCATCGAATTGACGTCTTGGCTAGTAACGAAGTTAGCGTCCCGACCCGATACCGCCATGGCTCGAATCCAAGTGTGGGCAACTGGCACCACCTTGACTTAGGTGGCCATTCATCCTTTATGGCTAAGTAACGAAACTGAGTAATTATGGTAACACCAACAACGAGTAAAGATAACCGTGGTAACCTGAACGACGGTGTATCCCAAAGTAGTGGGTGAAATACCCTCTAAACCTATTGCTCTGAGGCGTATGTTACTGGATTTGCACCAATACTTAGCGACTTATGGCGTCCATCTTTACCGTTACCTTAATTTCACTGCTTCTTGACCAGTTCAAAAGGGTAACAGACTTGTCGCATTGGAGATCCTCCCACTGCGAGCTGGATGTGCTACCGCTGCATCACCACTCCCCCGTCACTATAGGACGAGTGTCACAAACTGGCATTCACTGGGCACAGAAAGATGGTTTATTACTTTGCTAACTATCTCACACTTGCGGCACCACCTCGGCATCATTTATCGTATTCCTATAGATGGGGAACCTCATTAAGTGTTGTTTTCCTTTTAGAACACGGGTGTCTACTGTATATGCCATAACAGGAGGCTTTTGGAAAATTAAAATCAATGAAACAAAATTAAATCCTAATATCTTAAAGCAATTTCAACCAATTTTAACAGAACTCTGGTGGAACGATTGCAGATCTAATGGGAAAACTGATTTTTGAAATTGATAGTTTAGGTTACAGAGTTAGGCCAATGCTTGAATTTGCAAGGTCACTTTAAACAGCTCTTACCTGATTGTGAGCAAACCTGGTGGAAGGCTGAGGGTAAGGCAAGAACGAAGGGATTCCATTGTGGACACAGTCAGTCAAAGGTCATGGTCACGGGGCAAGGGCAAAGCTCGATCGGTGTTTTAACGAAACCTCTCAGATAGTTTTTATCTGGTCTGGACCAAACTTGGTGGAACGATTGAAGATCAGAAAAGAGGTTAAACTGTTGTTTTTTACAACAACAGGTGAATGAATAAGGTCACTTAAAAAGTACATGACCACATTCTCCACAAGGGTTGCTGAAACGACAAGGATAAAGGGAATCTATTATGAAAACAGAGAAATTCTACCGAACTTTGTGGAAGGCTTAGCCTAGAGACTGACAAGACTTGAGGGAATCGATTTTCAAAAACAATCTATTAAATGTCAAGGTCTCAGGGCAAGGTCAACTTAAACATCTTTGTTCCGATTGGGAATTAAGTAAAAGTGTTAAAAGGCAGGGAAGAATGATATAATTAGAATGTTACAGAAATTCATCGAAGATCAACACCACAGGGCAAAGTACATTATTTCGGCCCTTCGTCCAACAGGTGGGCGCCGATTCTTCAGTCTGTGTGTGCTCTCTCATTTATCAAAGTATGTTTGTGAAATTCTCGGTTATTAATTCTGCTGGTCCAACGATACTGTTTTATTGTTATTATTAGTATTATTAGTCAGGAGTTTTCCTAGGTTTATAACTCTCGCTTGCTTACCTATGAAGGGAGGTGATAAAGTTCGAACAAAACAAGTCTTCGAAGCGATTAAATATATAAAAAAATCATTTTTTTCGCATTTTTTACTTTATCATATATTCTAGATTTCTATGACGTGGCAAGTAGCTGAATGAACATAAAGAAAAATGTATAGCCATGGGGTCACATGCACAACTTAGACTAAAAAATGCTTGCAATTATGGAGCCCAGGTGTATTACAGACATGTCATCTTACATTCGCTGCTGCTACTACTCTGTGACACTGCATCAGCTTGAGTGTGAGAACAGCTCAGTTGGCTCATGATTTTCTTTCCCTGTGACCTCCAGTTCCTAAACAGCAAGATACATTTCTCAGATCTGCGTCATGATAATTTCATGACACCAATGTATTGCTCTGGGAAGCTTTTTACAGAACTGATACTTAAATCTGATTAAAATTTGGATATTACATAATATGAAATTAGGTTAAATAAAACGGGATGGATATGGAACACTTATTGCAGGTTTTGCCGTGTGAACTAAACGGGAAGGGAATAAATGACTTTCCATTCTCTTCATAAAATAAAGTTTTAGATACAAGTAGCGTATTTTGCTACATTTTTGTTCCTCTTTCCCCCCGAGTTTTAACAGTAAAGAAACCATGTAACTCAGTGTTACTATTTATTTTTATGAATCAAGGCAGACTGGACATTCTAAAAAAAAAAAAAAAATGCTTTGCCCCACTGAACGCGGTTGATTTATCTATCGTTTGGGTAGGTAGAGCTGGGAGGGGTTGTTGTAATCCCATTCAACTAGCTAGCGGAACAACTCGGATTAGTAGAGCTCTGTGGTGTTAACAAGGTTAGTGAAGGGTGAACGTAGCATGTACAGCACACACACACACACACACACACACACACACACACACACACACACACACACACACACAAATCAAAGGCAATTATAAACATCAGGAGATCCAGCGCCAAGAGATAGCAAAAATAATTAAAAAAAAAACTTGCCTCCTTGAGCTGAACGTTTTAGTTATGCAATCTTTTCATCAGCACAAAAATGCTCTCTGACTTTTCAAATACTTTTCTCGAGCTGAAACTGATTGCATCACTTTTACGAGGTGATGGACAGGCCACTAAAAACTGTGTTGCGGTTTTATACCCACACTCAGGTAATGAGAACATTCACAGTTTGGAGAATTACGCTCATACTGTTATCCTGAAAATGATGATATATAACAAGGATCAGTTGGCGCCTGTATGGTTACCCCCCCTCCATCACATTATTTTTTCTCCATTAGATAGGGTATGATTTTTTTTTTTTTTTACAGTGAGTCATATCGTCTGAGGACAGCAGGACTGAAAAATAAAATACGTCCCATGGCTAAAACGTTAGGGGACACCTGTATTTGGTGAATTCGAAATATCCTTCCATCTGGCACTGTTTCTTGTTTATTGCTTGTGAGATTGTTTGCTGGAAATGGTCGAAACATTTTTTCAGGTAACTTTAAGCCTCATTCGAACACTGTGGCCTGCAGTCCTAACGGGCCCAGATTCAAATCCCCGCTGGGGCAGGGAACAGTTTAAGGATTTGAATTTCATTATCAGGCCTTACTGATCTACCAGAAGACCTGCCGACATGTCGTAAAAATACCCCCGCTAATACCAATACACCAGTCCTGTATGAGACAGCCCTAGCATGTATTCAATATGGACGGTGGGTGTTAGCGCCGAAGTGGTGACATGTAGAGGTGTGTGGTATGTAGGAGGACTGCTGGGCCTTGATAGCAGGCTGTGAAGTCAATGCCAAGAGTCGGACACAAAAGAAAAAAAGAAAAAAAAGCACATTTGTCATTCTAGGCATAACCATTTTTGGAATCAGCTGTGGATAAGAGTGATGGTATTGAATTATAATTTTATTCGATCAAAGGTACCTCAAATAATACAAACAAGAAAGAAAATAACGTTTGCAGAAAAGATGTGCCAGTCGTTGCACTGTTTTAGGAAAGAATGGCAATGCAAGAACGGTGCGACGAGCCGAGTAAAGTGGTGGGAACTGACGACAGCGGTGAGAGGGGAGGGGAGACAAGATATGAACGAGAGCGGAAACGGTGAGGGAGACAGGGGTAACTGAGGTCACTGAAGGTATAGGGAATGGCATGAGAGAATGGAAGGAACATATTAAGCAATCATGAGAAACAGTTAATGCTTATGATGACGCAAAAATTATATGTAATTGTACAACGCGAATTGACTTACGTGACCAATGGTACCAATAATGAAAAAAGATATTCAAAACGTGAGGAACTAAAACGAAGGGGAAAAAAAAGAGGGGAAATGCAACGAAAAATTGAGGGTGGGGTTTGGGTGCTGGGACGTCGAGCATTATTTCGAAGAGGAACGCGCAGGATATTGTTTGAGAGAGACAGGGAGAACGACAGACAGAAAAAGGAATGGAAAAAGAATGTGCGTGAGTGTGTGTGTGTGTGTGTGAGAGAGAGAGAGAGAGAGAGAGAGAGAGAGAGATGGTGGGGGTTAGTGGAAAGCAGAAAAACGGGGAGAAGCGACGTTACGAACCTGAAAATGGAAGTTTTG
>JAGKTI010017621.1:0-18368 GCA_018397915.1 Birgus latro
AAAGTGAGGTTCAAGAATTTAGGAAAAATATAACTGAAGACAAAGAATTAAAGAAGAGAAACTGGTAATAAAATGAAGGTAAAGAGGAAGTGTAATTGACAAGGAGGTTAGACAGGAGTGGAGAGGATGGAATGATGAACGGAATGAATAAGTGGGAGGAGAGATAGAAGCAGGGAACTGGAGGAAGAGAGACAGGAAGGAAGGGAAGATAGAAATGAGAGGTGTAGGAAGGAAGGAAGGAGAGACAGGAGAAGAAAATAGAGGTAAAAGGAAATATTTAGGAATGGAGGTAAAACAGGTGACAAGATCAAGAAGATGTGCAGGATGGGAGAGACGGAGGAAAGTAGGAAGGGAGGGAAAGAGGGGAGAGAAGAGGGGAGGTAGAAGAAGATATTATGTTGAGAGGGAAATTAGGAGAGAAGGTGGAGGAGGAATGAAGGAAGGGAGAAAAGGAGGAAGAAGAGATGAGGTAGAAACTAAGAAGTGGAAGATGGTCAGAGGATGGAAGAGTAGGTGTTGGGAAGGAAGGAAAATGAAAGAAGAGCTGTGGGAAAGAAGGAAGGAAGGGAGAGAGGGAGGATTTGAGAGTGCGAGTGGAGGAGGGAATGAAGGAAGATGGATTAGACGATTTAGGAAGAGAGGGAGCTTAAATGTGTGTGTGGAAAGAAGAGAAACTGCAGGAAAGAAGTGGATGGAGGAACGGAAAGAGGGAAGGGAGAGGCAAGATGCTGGAAGGGAAAGGGGGTGATGGAAGTGAGGGAAATTGTTGGAAGGGAAGGTGAAGGAATATATGAGGTATGAAAAAAGAAGAGATTGAGAAGAAGGATGAGGTGTAGGAAGGAAAGACAAATGAATAAGTATTGAAGTGTGGGAAAGAACGGAAGGTGTAGAAACGTGAGGTCAAAGAAGGAAAGGAAGATGTAGGAAGAAAATCAAGGTTTAGGAAGGAAGGGAAGGGAAGATGTAGGAAGAAGGAAATGTGTAGGAAGGAAGGGAAAGATGTAGGAAGAGGGAAATGTGTTGGAAGGAAGGCAGGAAGGAAAAGATGTAAGAAGGAAGACGAGGTATAGGAAAGAAGGCAAGACGTAGGAAGGAAGGCAAGGTGTAGGAAGGGAGGAAATGTGTAGACAGGGAGGAAAGGTGAAGGTAGAGGAAGGAAGTGAGGTGAGGTGTGCGTATGAAGGGATGATGTAAACAGTGTAAGAAATCCCACTGGTCCTGCGAACGAGCTCTCTCCGGACCGCATTTTGGTCAGCTAATTTCTCCTCATGACACTTTAATAATCTCTTTTTTTTTTATTTGTCCAATCTGTAACTATATTTAGATGAATAACACACATTGAGAGTATTGAGAACTAAGCAGCAGAATAAATCTCCATGGAAGAGGTGCCAAGTGTCCTAACCCCACGAAAATAAGGCCCTGTGCTTCATGCCCACCCCACTGCCCTTCCCTGCCCTCTGTCCCTCACACGTCCTCAACTTAGCCCCCTCCCCCCACCTCCCCCCTTCCCTTCACACCCCTTCACCCAATGAGATCATTATGCGTCATGCTTACCCCACCCAATGGCACTCCCTCCCTCCCCTCCCCGCCTCTCCACTCCCCTCCTTTCCCCTCTCTTCCCTTCCCTTTCCCTCCCCTCTCCTCCTCTCACCCAACGAGGTGATTCTATATGCTTCATCTTCACCCACTGCCCTCTCTCCCTTCCTCCCCTCACACCTTTTAACCAAGCCGTTAGCCCCGTCAGTACTCCTTTCACTCTAACCTGGCCTAAAATTGCCATGTCTCCATCTTAAACACTGAGCTGTAATAGCAGATTAACATGAGAATTATATTTCCAAACTTTTACCGAATTATTTAAATTAATTGACCTGTAACTTTCTTTCTTTTTTAATAGTTTACCAGATTTTTATTCCTTTCTTGAAATTAAAATATATCTTCCCAGTTCGGCATTAAGGCAAACTTTGTCCATGCGTTTGACTTTGGCCTTAAAATCGAACTCGGGTTTTCCTAGTTACGGGCGGAATGTGCTAACCAATAGACCACTGGCTGCCTCCTGATTTCAAGACTATGACCGTCTGTTTGGGCTTGTGGGCGTATTTGCAGTGGGACGGGAGGCTTCGCAACAGTTCTTCCTGAGCGATTTATTCAGCCCCTTACACCTCAGTACTCTTGTGTGCTGTTTACATTGTTTCTGTATCGACCTTATTTAATAGGTTATATTGCAACTTAAAATCTTCGTCTATAACATTTCAGTATCGACAGTTTGCATTAATAACACACAAGCGAGTACTGTATAATGGGAAGAACAAGTCGCTAATTTAGAGGTGTTACGAAATCTTCCAGAGCCACTCACAATACGGCCCTGTGTGGGACGGTTGAGGGGTGGTGGATGGGGGGGGGGGGGGGCGGGGGGGGAGGGGGGGTGGGGGGGGGGGGGTTAAAGGGAGTGGAAGGGGATGACAAGGAGGGTGAAGGAAGGGGGCTAGAGGAAGGGTGGGTCGGAGGGTGTAGAGGGAGAGTGAAGGGAGGGGGAGAAGAGGGAGGGGAAGACTGAAAATGATATTGAGGATGGGTGGATGGAAGGGATGATGAGGCGAGAGGAGAGGGAAAAAGGGTGGTACTTGGAGGATGAAAGAGGGGAAGACTGGGAAGTAGGAAGTGAGAAGGATGGGGTGGAGGAGTACGAGGGAGAGCAACTGGGAGAGAAGGATGGGAGGAAGGACAAGATAGAGGAGGATTGGGGGAGAGGGATGGAGAAGGAGGGCCTTAAGTGAGGGTGGCGATACAAAGCGTCTCTATGTTGCTGTAATTACGCATTTCCTGTGCCCTACTCACGTTGAACATTATTTATTTATTTTATTCTTTTAGTGTCATTCCTCTGTCACACAAGGATATATGTTCTTTCGTTTATTATTTTGTTTTAGTGTCGTTACTTTTATTTTCTTATTCTTTTTGCACATGTTCCTCTTGACCATTAACCCTTTCATACCAACGATATACTTTTTGTTTTCCCCGGGTGATTTTACTCAAAGTTAGGAAAAGCCTTCCGTACAGAGAAAACGAATGTGTAGCCTACTATTGTTAACCGCTCCAGCTCCAAAACCCTCGTAAGCTGAACAAAATCATCTGGAGGTAGAGTTGCCATGTCAAAAAGCTCTGGAATAGTTCTATATACACAAAACTTGGGATTTAGTCAGAAAAACTTAGTCCCCCACAGTATCGATAATGTATTGATAAGATTATCAAAAATATAGCCAGATCTCACAAAAGCAAATGAGCAAAGTAGATAATAGCTTCGAGGGCTACATTAGTAACCCTGCCTGGCGGTAGCAAGAATAAAGTGAAATTACCTCATCGGATTGAAAGGGTTAAAGGATGTGTCGAATCATGCGAGCCCCATTGACCCCTATGCCTATAGGGTTCACCAAAAGTACGGTAAGGGTTGCACTTTAGTGTAAGCGACGTAAAGCACATCAAAAAGGTTTTTAACATTATTAAACAAAACATATAAATGTTCCAGACTCGTGTTAACTTTGTTCTGAGCTCTGCTGATATGTTTTTCGTCCGTCGCACTAAAGTGAAATTTCTTCACTATTTTTGGCGGCCCCTGTACTAATGGTTGACCCTTTAGTTGAGAATTAAATGCTTTGCGTTTTATTCCAGCCAATGGAAGATAATTTTACTATGCTCGAGATAAAGTACGGCCAACACACACACACACACACACACACACTGTCCCCCTTGAGCAAGGGGATGGGTGTGTGCGTGTGTGAAGGTCACAGCCTTGCCCATAGATCGGACTATATGAGCTCTCAGCTCCCTTCCGGGAGGGTAAAAGCTGACGATCACTACCATCAAGTGATCCTGACCGACCCGGTGAGTTACACACACTCTTGCCATTATGCATCAGTGACAACCAGAAACAACTCAGAATCAAGCAGCCTCACTCACTTAACGTTGATATAATAACGCGTATAAACATCCTGCATTCCACACTAACCTCTTGCTTCCCAGTTAATTCTGCAAATGGCGCGGTAATACTTTCTTGTATATTAAAATTCTATGCAATCAGTTTTGGCATCAGAAAGATATTATTAAGAGATATGAGAGGCTAGTAAGGTGTAGTATGCAAAATAAGTGGGTGAGGAAAAGGTGCTAGAAAGAGAGAGAGCGAGAGAGAGAGTATGCAAAACAAGGGTGTGTTTGTGTGTGTTTTATGTGTCGACTGTCCGCCTTTGATGTTTGTAGGGCCACGTTTAGTTGGAGTGGTAGTGAGTGTTTGTGGGACAGAGTGTACAGAGTGGTCGTGGCAGTGGTGTGTGTCAGGTGTCAGACAAGGAAGGTGACACAACACACCTGCCAGTGAACAAAACGACCTGCTCAACATTCATTACCACACTTGATACTGACCTTGGGTTCGTTTTTTTTTTTTTATGTGTTCGACTCTTGGCATAGGCTTTACAGCCTGCTATCAAGGCCCAGCGGTCCTCCTAACCTCTACATGTCACCACTTCGGCGCTAACACCCACCGTCCATATTGAATACATGCTAGGGCTGTCTCATACAGGACTGGTGTATTGGTATTAGCGGGGTTATTTTTACGACATGTCGGCGGGTCTTCTGGTAGATCAGTAAAGCCTGATTTAATGAAATTCAAATCCTTAAACTGTTCCCTGCCTCAGCGAGGATTCGAACCTGGGTCCTTCGGGACTGCAAGCCAACTCTCTACCGATCGAGCTACCACCTCCCCTAAGTGTGGGTTACTGCTTTTTAGAACTAAAATGCCCACCCTGACGGGAGAACAAGGACATATGTCACAACCCCCACCCCACCCTAGAAGGAGACCACGGAGGGGTAGATTTCGCAACACCCACCTGAGGAGGAGACCACAGGGAGGCACGTATGGAGAGTAGAGGCTCAGGTAAAGAGGAGCTCACATCCCCTACCACCTTACGTCCTTCTCGCCCTCAACCCACGACCCACCAAGGTAGCAGTTCCAACTGCCTGCTCTCAAGCCGAGACAGCCCTCGCCAGGTTTGGGGTGGGACTACCTTCCTGGTCCCAGACAGCGCCGCGACACAGGCCACCGTCTGTGTCGGGTACGAGGCAGAGCAGGCCAACGTCCGCTCCTCAGCTGTGCCCTCCTGTAGGACCGTGACACAAGCCACCATCTGTGTCGGGCAAGAGGCAGAGCAGGCCACTGTCCGCTCCTCACTTACAGGTAAACACAGGAACAGCGCCGCGACACAGGCCACCATCCGTGCCGGGTACGAGGCAGAGCAGGCCACCATCCACTCCTCAGCTGTTACCTGTGGCAGCACCGCAGTACAGGCCACCGTCCATACCGGACAGGGAGGATTGGCCACTGTCCGTCCTCCAGCTGCCCCCTCTGCAGGGCGCAGGACTGCAGCACAGGCCACCGTCCGTGTTGGTCAGGTGAACTGGCCACCGTCCATTCACTTCCTGTAGTCCCTGGAGATAAAGGAACCACCGTCCGCACGGGGAGGGCAGAGCAAGCCATCGTCTGCTCTCTATCCTCTACTCCTGGGACGTGCCCCACAGAGGACGTCCCTGACTCAGCCACCACCCACCATTCCTGCAGCCAAGCGGAACTCTCTTTCTATCCCCACAGAGGTGAGCCCCTGGAGGAGCTGCAGCTGGAGGAGGTTTGGAGTGGTCCTATGATCAGCCCGGAGATCCACGCCCTACAGCCAGCACCCCAACGACGACCCCGGCTGCCGGACTCCTGTTGGAAGAGCCGCTGCAGACTACTCCTGACGGTGACTCCACCGAAGGCAGACTGCAGCCCCCAGATGCCTAGGGGCATCCCCAGGACCCTGGAGCGCGACTTACCCAGCCCCACCAGCAGGAATTCCAACACCCGGAGTAAGCGCGGACAAGAGTGCCTGCTCGCCCTATTTGGCCCAAGTCCAGAAGGCTGGACCCCACAACGAGGCCCTGACAACAAGGGGCCGCCCTCCACGCCGCCCCTCAGCTCAGTGAAGATGACCCGGCCCCTGGTGAGAGTCCCTTGCTCCTGCAGGAGGATGACTGCCCCGGGACTCCCCCTACACCTGGCCACCACCTGTAAACAGCCCAGGCAGCCCAGTCACTCAGTCCCAAGTCCTCTAGTCTGATCTGTGTGTTGTGCTTAGACAGTGTATTGGAAATGTCGTATCTGTATCTGTTAGTGTTGTAATTAAAGTAATACACATGTAAGGTTGGTTCAGCCTAGTTTTTATGCCCTATTCCTTTGGTTGTATGCACTAGACTCGGTCTTGAAAAGAAGCCTAGCATAATAGGTTGTGATCAAGGTGCAAGGAGTTGAACCTCGAACACGTAGCATTACAAGAACCACACATTGTTTTCCATTCAGTCTTTATTTACACTTCAGTACACTTTCTTAGCCAGGATACTCATCTTTGCAAATTAGTTCTTTCAATCAGTGGTGAGGTATTCATGGACACTACTGGGAAACATGGCCCGTAATCTTGGTATTGTCTTAGGTACTCATTGTACCTATCAACCCACAAAAGGTGGATGGTCATCTGTGTCTAGTGGTGAGTGCTGTCTACATAAGGATTTTAGGGTTAACTGTTTAATTGCTGGATTGCTAGTTGTTTTCATACACACACACACATATATTCTGTGTGTGTAATTCACCGGGTTGGTCATGATCACGTGATAGTTGCAATCATCAGCTTCTTACCCTCCCGGAAGAGTTGAGAGCTCACATAGTCCAATTTATGGGCAAAGCCTTGACCTTCACACATGCACAAACCCATCCCCTTGCTCAAGGGGGAGAGTACCCACCCACTTTGTCAGTGAAACTTTTCGCATCCCGAACAAGGTGCAAACTCCCACCATAGCAAATGCTAGGCGAGAACGTTATCACTGAGCCGGTAAGCTCACATACACCCCCTACCCCCCGTTCGGGATTGAGGCGTCTGGCAATAGATAGATAGATAGTGTGTGTGTGTGTGTGTGTGTGGAGTACAGTATATGATGCATGTTAAGGTTTAATTGTTGTGCAGCCATTGTTTGTATATATTAGATCGACGTGAATGGACGAACTGGGAACATATTCAAGCATATGATAGAAAATGACTACCAGCACGCACTGTAAATGTGTGCCATGGCTAGGTTTTTAACCCAAAACTCTAGGCACATGCTGATCGCAAGTCGAACACGCTGCCACCGAGCGTCTCTGGTTCTGTGCATAAACTTGGGTGTTATTAATGAGCAGTGGAAAGGATAATAAGAGTATCTTGTGTAAGGAGTAAGGAGATGAAAATTATATTACAAAATAGTGACTATAGACTAGATGTAATATATAAGCTTTTGTTTATTATTGTAATATTGAGCTCATTATTTTGGGCCGTACAAGTTTTGCTGTTTCTATTAATAGTTTTCTTATTAAATTTTAGAATTATAGACATAGACAATACTTTCTGTTATGAGTTCTTGTCATTAATGCTGTTGACACGATTCTTTACTCCAAATTAGGACAAAATACATCAGCTCTCACATTTAAAAGAATTAAATATGACTGTAGTCAAATTCATTTTTACATCCCAGTTTCTCAGGAAATTACCAATCTAACACCAAAGTTAGGATGAGAGTATTTTGCTTTTGTGGTCTGGTTAGGTGGAATGGAATCAGTGTAGGTATTAACCGTGTATTTCTTTTGGCAGGATCGAGTCGTGAGTCATGATGGCAGGGGTGGGGACATGGCTGGGCTCGTTCTTCTGCCTGTTGACTACGGCTACTACAGTCCAGATGGCTACCTGTTAGTCCTTTACCCTCTGTTTTGTGTGTGTGTGTGTGTGTGTGTGTGTGTGTGCAGATCATACAGATTTTACAGTCTAATCATAATTTGCATGATTTAGCTTTGATATTGTTGAGAAGTGGGACTTTTTAGTTATTAAGTACTGCAAGGTTCATTCTGCCCCTTGCCACTGGGAGCACCAGGCCCGGCAACTGCGCCATGCTGCCTCTCACACAACACTGTGGAAGAGACTAAGGCTGGATGCTCCCCTCAACCAGACTGCCAAACAGATCACCTACCCAGATCCATACATGACTATGATCCAGGGTGCTGTTGATGTCCACCAACTGCCGTCAGTGACTGAGGAGGGGCAGGACTCTTCTGTCTCCGTATCCCTGGCCGACGATGCATTGACTTGCTCCTCGGCCGGGGAGGAGGTCAATGAGCCCTCCCCTCCTCAGGTGGAGGAGGGCAGCCCATCTTGCCCTCTTATTGTGAACTATAATGATCAGATAGACATGTCCTCCTACTATCACCTCCTATCACTCGACTCCCACACCTGATCTCATCGGCTCTGAGCCATGACCTACTCCAACCTTTATCATCTGCTCCGGGCGGCCGACCTGGGTAAGGGGATGTCACCCAGTCTGACTGTCAGGGGAGAGGAGGTACATCTAGCTGATCTGAGAGCATTTTATTTCGTACTCCCACTCCACTTGGCTCCCTAGATTGGAAGTTATGTGCATTGTTCATGCTTTGTTAGAACATTGAAGATTAAAAGTCTTGTTTGGCCTAATGACCCTCAAAGCAGGCAATGGCCATAAAGCCCTGGGGAGGGGGGGGAAACTAGGGAGTCAGTTTCATTTCAGTTCAGTTTGAGTATAGTTCAGTGTCAGTGCAGATTGTATAGCTCCAGTACAGTACTTGGGAAAACAGTGAAGTAAAGTTGGCAAGCATTAAGCGTAATTCTCTGGAAAATAAAGACAGCGAATTTAAGAAGCCAATGTTAATTTACAATGCGAGAGCTGATCTCGTTGTTGCACACCGAAAGGCTGACCATAGGAAGAACAACTCCCTGGGCAACGTCCTTCCTATACTGAACTACTGCTGTTGGAGCCTGAGGTGGTGTGGGACGGGGATGTAACAATATTAATACTTGTAGAAAGGTTTGTGGTACTGTCAGATTACATATATTAAAACCTAGGTACTGTAGTTTGAAATAGAGAGACAGAGAGATTTGATGTTTGAAGTCATAAGAAGACTGGAAAAAATGGATACAGAGGATTTTGCTATAGCAGAGGATGGAAGGACATGACATGAATATAAATTGAGGAAGAACAGGTGTCTAATTGATGTAAAAAAAAAGAAAAAAACTTTCCCTATTAATAGATATCTGGAACAGTTTGGAATGGGTGTTGCAGGCAAAGAACATTAGTGTTTTCAAAAACAGGTTGGACAAATGTAGATATGGAAAGTGGATGACTCAAATCCTGTATACTACAAGCACTGCAGGATAAGCACACACACACACAGACACATGAGGTTTTATATGCCAAAAGTCCCAGTAGTATCAGATACAACTTTGTGAATACCTTCAGGTTCTGTTGTGTGTTCTACCTTGATCTGTAGTGTGTGTGTGTATGCTAATAAGAATATGTGATTCGTTTGTGGTTATTCCTCAGTGCCTCCTCGGATGAGTACACCCACACCTACAGTGGTGGCGGCAGAAGGTCAGACAAGTGTGGTGCTGCAGTGTGTCTTGGATGTTGGCGATGACCCAGTCTCTTACCGTTGGCTAAAGGTGAGGTCTGCTGACATTTGTAACCCTCTAACAATGGTGAGTTTCACCGAACTCAGTAAAATCCTCTCTCTTTGGGTTCATTCTGAGCTGCTATGGAGATTTCTTAGCACCTTTTTCCAATCAGTTTTTTTTTCTGCACATTACACCTCAGTGTCCTTTTGTTTGTTACTGATGGAAATTACATCAATATTAAAGTGATATAAGTAACATAATGTACTGGAGAATGTCATGGTGTAATTTTTCCTGATAAAGTTATTCCACGCATTACACTTCAGTATCCTCTTGTTTGTTATTGATGGTAATTATGTCTGTATTAAAGCAGATATAGAGCCAGGATTCCAGGGGCTTGAATGATGAGTGAATGGAAGCAAGACCCACTGAACTGGGCAAATTTGGGCAATCTGGACATTGCTATTCCTCACCCTGCCCTAGGATGGGAAATGAGGTCTGGATGATGATGATGATTAAAACAATGTACAGTAAGTAACATCTAGGGGAATATTAATGTGCAGTAAGCAAAATAAACAGTTAAGGAAGAGGTACTATGAAACCACCTGTGCCACGTAGAATACTACCTTTTAAGATGGAATGAAGTACTGTACAGAATTCTTTATTTTTGGCTAAATACTGATTGTGATAACTGTGGGCCCCTAAGTTTCTCCTGAGAGTAGTGGGGGGCAGGATGGCTCAGTGGTAGAGCACCTGACTTGAGACCAAAGGGTTGAGTGTTCGTGCCCCACCAGGGTAGCTGCCCTGCTGGGAGGGTTAGTGCTTCCTCGTCACCCCACCCTGGTAGCTGCCCTGCTGGTAGGGTTAGAGCTTCCTTGTCTCCCAGTAGGGCTATATGATCTATAAAGGTCTAGCCTGGGGATTCCCCACAAATTCCTGATAGTAGTTGGTGATATTAATGGCCATCAGCCGAAGTGATAAGTATTGTTTGCATACTTCACTCTAAAGAAGTTAAAGAATTGGTAAACTTACCACTCTCCATAGACTGACCTCACAGAATTCATGGTTACATTGTGCACTGACTTATTCTGAGTCAGTGCTTTCATAGTGTGCAATATATTCTTACTTCATTATGTTTTAGGCAGTTTTGCTTGTTTGGAAAATGATTTTTTTTTTAAATTTGTTGTGCACTTTTCAATGTTTGTTTTTTAAGCCACTGAATTTAAGTGATGTATTTTCCTCATTTTTCTCCTTAGTTCAGTACCTGTAGATGATTTTATTCAGTCTATGGGGATTTCTAGTTGTGGAGCTCTTTATGAAGACTACAGTCTATCAGACCTCCTTAGTGCAGAAAGTCTCCTCTAAGCTGAATAATATTGTCTGAAAATAGCAGGAATACTATAAAGAGTATGTCACCAAATTCAGTTGGTTAATGACCTGATATTTGTTTGTGTGTACAGGATCAAGAGTTGGTGACGGGTTCACTTGGGTATGGTTACCGCACTCACCGTAAAGTGTTGCTGGCACTGCACACCATTGAGCCGCAACACACTGGTGTCTATACCTGTGAGGCATCTAATGAAGTAGGAGTTGATACTGCCTCCATCACTGTCACTGTTGGTACAGTACTCTGGACTTTGTTTCATTCTTACCACTCTTTTCCTTTCAGTTATTAGGTATATTCAACTACTAGAAAATTTGTCAACTAAGGTGCAGTAGTTTTGCCCAGTACTGAATACCATAATTTCAAGCTTCATACTTTAATAGAAATTAGTTTAAGTGTAGAATAAGGTCTTGTCAGAGCCCGTAGGGTTTCAGTCAAGGTAAATTTTCTGTGTGCTACTTCATTTTAGTCTGGTAGATTTTCAGCACAATACTGTTGGAGATAACCCAACAAGCTATGGAATTTATAGCTGTTACAAGCTGAGAGGGATTAATTTTGATCTTGGTATGAAGTGTGTGGTATTGTATATACTGGTACCTAGTTATACACATACCAGTATGTTTTTTTATCTTCCAGATTCATCGGAGGCCCAGCAGCAAAGCAGCACTGAAGTACCTCATACAGATGAAATATTAAGTAAGTACTGTACAGTATGGCCATATACAGTATTGTACTACTTCTCGGCAAAGTAAATCATTGGTATCTTGTGGTTATGGACATTTACTGTAAGGTAAGATGATATCTTAATGGAATAGTGATCTGAGTATGGAGGTTTCAAGAGGACTGCATTCTTTCATTCATTCGTAAAGGCTCCAGCATGCTTGCATGCATTGGCCTTGATCACCTAATGGCAGCTCTCCACGCTCCTCTGTCCCCCTATCACTAATACTACCCACATTCCAAGACACCACTCTGAACCCTTCATGTGATTTAGTTCTCTCAGGCTTGCTTTTAACATTATGCGTGGTTTTTGTCTTAGTTGGGTAAATAAAAGATGGAGATGGACCAAAGACCCCACTCACCTGCACAACCCTGAGCCCAGACAGAGGAACAGGGACTCATAGCCCACCAGCTTTGGCTTAATGGCCTCAGGGCACACCTCCAGGGCAGCTGCAGGGACACCTGCCAAGTGCTCCATGGCATTGTAATTGCCTCACCATTCTGCACCCAGTGATACTGTAGCCTCCTTGGACATTACCCTTGGGTTCAGGCCTCTCACTCCTGGGCAAAAGCAGCACTCTGGGAACTGCAGTGCCCTGTGCCCTCTGGCACAGATCTGAGTCCTAGCCCCATCCCAGCCCAAAGGTGCATCAGTAGAACTTGCTCCATGCTCCCTTTGTCTGTCACCAGGTATTGGGGGCAATGTTTTCTGGTCACATGCTCTTGCTGGCACCAACCCATGTTCATAGTTGGATACTTTGTGTGCTGTGTAAAGTACATGTAGTGTGGTGCATGGCAGACACTAAGAGAAAAGTGGTTGGAAGAGTTGGATGGCCTACTCTCCTTGTTAGTGACACACTGTATGAAGGTATTTTACTGCCCACATTAACATATAAGTGTGAGACTGGATGTGCATGAGTACTGTATCAGAAATCAAGGGTAAGAGCAGTAGAAATGGATAGGTGAGGAATGCATGTGGTGTGCATAGGAAAGCTAATAATTATCCATCTCTGTCAACAGCCTGCCATCTAATTCCTGTAAGGGGTGGCTACAAACAAATCACATCCATGTCTCTCTGTCCTCTGCCATTTGACTGCCCTCCCTTCAACTCTTACCCCCTCTTGTATATACCTATATTAATAATAATAGTAATTACAATAGTTTTTTTTCTTCTGTTTCTCAGAAATCCAAGTTCTCCTTAGGGAATTTACCAGTGCTCGTAGCATGTTGGCACCATTACAATTACAAGAATTGTGACAATTCATATTCAGTACAAGGCTCAACAGTCCCAGTGGTAGCTGCTAAATCTTGTAATCACCCATCATAACACATCTTTCATGATCATAGCTTCTTGAAAAGAGAAAGACTCTAAACCACCTCATTAAACAGTTGACAAAAGTCAACTATCTCTTGGATAACAGTAATCTGTTGTACAAACTAGAAGTACCATTAGACCCTCTATACGTGGAGATTCTAAATCCATCTATCATCCAGTCCCATGTTGCCCCATGAGAAGTGTCTATACGTGGAGATTCTAAATCCATCTATCATCCAGTCCCTTGTTGCCCCATGAGAAGTGTAAGAGCCCAGGGCTAGGCAATTTAGTTCTAACATTTAAGATAATATAGACAAAAGTAATGTGGCCCAAGGAAGCTGCATTCACAGAAAATACATTCCAACTGTGTTGCTTGCCATTGCTTGATGACTGAAACTGTCTAGGCAGTAAGTTTTTCCACACCTTTTTATGCCTTTAAACTTTAACGCCACTGTCTTATGTCTGCTTTACCTCTATACAGTAGGCTTTGCCCTCAGGAATCTATAGTCTAGTCAGAGTCATAGAGTTTTTAGTAGGCAAATTGAGATCTAACATTTTTTTTTTTTTTAGACTCTTCGGTGTCACTGCTGTGTCTGCTTTACCTCCATATCATTGGCTATACCATTAGAAAGCATATTTCTTTTCTAGTTTGGGTCATAGAGGATTTTTTGTAGGCAAGTTGGGGTCAGGCTCTTGGGTTGGTTAACACATTAGATTTTTATAATGGGTTATGGATCTCTGACTGCACAGGTTCCAAGAGCACTGAACTCTAGGTTAACACTTTATCCATGCATATGGAGGGTCTGCTGTATAGTGCTGAGGTTTGTTAAAGTTGTGGAGTAAAGAAGTCTGTTGATCAAAGGGTAGATGAGCATATACTGAGAAAATATGGTCACTTTGAAATGTTGGATATGAGTCGAGATGAGAAGAGGATGCTTATATATAAATGAATTTAGGAGTAGAAGGTAGACTGGAAGACAAAGAAAGAGTAGCTAGATTTGTTTGGTAAATGAGTGAATAAGTGAGGTAAAGATATTGTATGAGAGAAAAATAGAAGTGATAGGTCAATATGTACAGTATTGATGAAGTACCTCTCACAGTTAATGGGCATTTAAGTGAATGGTTCACAATCGGTATGGGCGTGTGACAAGGTTGTGTGATTGCCCCCATGGTTGTTCAACATTTATATGGATGGTGTGATGAGAGAAGTAAAACTGCGAGTAATGGAGAGGGGGATGGCTTTGGTAATGAATGGTGATGGATGGATTATCTCAAATTTGTTGTATGCTGATGATGCAGTACTACTTGCAAATACCGGACAAGACTTGGTAGGCTGGTGCAGAGTTTTGCTGATGTCTGTGAGCGTATTGCCTTGAGAGTAAATGTAGAAAAGAGTAAAGTGATGGTCACTGAGAGAGAAGGCGACTCCCAGTGCGATGTTACTGTGAATGGAGAGAGACTGGAACTGGTGAAAGAGTTCAAATACCAGCATACAATGATAAAAAAGAGAGGAAAATGTGCAGAAGTGGAAAGTAGGGTGACACAAGGAAGAAAAGTAGCTGGTGCAGTGAAGGCCTTGATAAGAAACAGAGACTTGAGTGTTGCAGCTATGCGAGGCTTACATGAAGGAGTGTTAGTGCCAACTTTTAACATATGGATGTGAGACTATGGTGTGGCATGAAAATGAAAAGTCAAGAGTGAGAGCAGTGGAGATGGGACTTCTGAGGAATGTATATGGAGTGCAGAGGGTGGATAGGATATGAAACATTTTGATTCATGAAAGGTGTGGAGTGAGGAAGTCGGTGGACATCAGAATCGAAGAGACTGTACTGAGATGGTATGGTCATGTGGAGAGAATGGATAACAATAGAGTGGTGAAAAAGGTATATCTGAGCAAATCTGAAGGAGGGAGGAGGCGAGGTAGGCCAAGGAGAAGGTGGAGAGATATGGTGGATGAGTGTGTGAGGAAGAGAGGTTTGGAAGTCTGTGAGGCTAGGGAACTGACAAGAGATCGGGCTGGCTGGATGAATGTTGTGCGGAGAAGTGCATGATCAGGGATTTGGCACCCCTTTTAACATGGCAGCATCTGGATTGACTCTATTGGATATGTGTATGTGAAGCTACAGAACGTGGTGAATGATTTTGGCGTATCTGATAAAGCCAGGATTCAGGGAGCTTGAATGATGAGTGAATGGAAGCGTGGCCTATTGGACTGGGCAAATTTGGGCTGTCTGGACTTTGCTACTCCTCACCATGCCCTAGGGTGGGAAAGGAGGTCCAGATGATGATGATGATGACCTCTCACAGGACCATGTGGATTGCCTGGGTGGTGTTATGAGGGGATTGATGCTTCTTCCTGAGGGCCACTCCAAAAAATATTTGCAATAAGTGAAAAATTAGTTTAGGCTAGACAAAAAACTTGTATGATATTTCTGACACATCATTCATTGTTGTTTGGCTGTTCACTCTCTCTCAACTGTCTCATTTCCATTGTAGTACACTGTATCTGAAATTTATTGAAAGTCTGACATAGCGTGATTTTCTAATAGCTCGATCTCCATAATTATTTTCTGTTCAAACCATTTTACCTTTTGCCCTCTTGGACATAAAAGCACTATTTAAAAAATTAATCTGTACCTTCATTTTTCTCACACCTCTCACATTCCTAATTCAGTATTCACTCTTTCAGGCAATATTGCAACCTCCCTGAGTGATGTGTTAGCAGAAGGAGACTGCCAATGTGACACGCTCTTCCTTCTCCATGCCACTCCAGATGCCCCTCCAGAAACACTTGCTGCTCAAGCTAATTTTGTTTACACCATGGCCAATGCCTTGTGAGTTGTGATTGCTGTACCGTAATGATTATTAATGTCTCCTTAGAATGTGGTTTATATGATAGGTGGGAACATCCACTATCCAAACAGTTGCTATAGATCTACCATCAGTTGACTCAGTTTTACACTGACAAACCAAATGGTTTCTTGTAGCCTAGAACATAATTTACAGTGTTGGGTGGTAAACACATAGCCAAATAGCTGGGTAAAGGTGCTCCCACTGGATGTATTCCATAAGGATTTACTTCCAAAGGCAGTATTGTACTCCATAATGCCACTCACTGGCAAGCAACTGATTACCCTCTCCTTTAGCATCAGGACAAAGTAGCCTAGCCCAGGATGTGGAGATTGAAAAAGAATTGGAAGAAAAGTGTAAAAGTGGTTAGGATGGGAGGAAGAAAGGAGTTGAAATGAGAGATGGTAGGAGTATATTGAGAGAGAGAGAGGGAGGGAAGGAGATGAAAAGGTTAGTATAGGGAGAAAAAAAAGATAAATGATGACTTTGAAAAGAAAATCAATGTAAGCACCTCTGAAAACAGAAAACTCCTCTCAAGAGGGATGTAGAGACATAGGAAAGAGGGGGAGGGGGATGGGGAGTGTGAAAATGTGATGGATGAAAGTGAAGAAATTCTAACAAGTAGAAGTGAAGTAAGGAGCAGAGGGTGTGAATACTTTAAAAGATCAATTGGTGGGAATGATGAGGGTAGAGCAGTGGCAAACATAATTGATTCTGATGGTGCACAGAAAAGGAATGTGGTGTCTGAAACGAAGAAAAGTGATGTGAATTGAAAGGGTTAGTTTTCATGCTATTGATTATCTATATTTGTTGCACTTCCAGAGTGAACCTTCTCTTGTAAGTTATAAAAAAATAAAAAAAATAAAGAATTACATACTCTATATAAAGCTTTGAAGCCATGCCACATGAAGTTTCTGGATATTTCTTGATGTGAATTGCATGAGGCTAGATCATAAAAATTTAACACTCAGGAGCCCAGCACCAACTGTACCTATTAGAAACTTGACTCATACAAAATAGAATGACTACCTCACCAAATAAATCAACCATTATTCTCTTCACTCTAGACAGACAAGAATCTCAATTTCACCATGAAGTTTCCAGTTTTGTAACCAACCACTTCAGTGGAAAAACACCTCCACATTGTAGGACTTACTTTGATAACACATATGACCTTTTCTCAGCATACAAGTAATGCCAGGGTAAAGGTATGCCATAAACTTGATGCTGTAAAAGAGAACCAGAAAGAATCCCTGAATGCCATCCATTAAGTAGAAAAACTGTGATTTCTGCTTGCCCAGCTGGGCCCCAGCAACCTTAACCAACATAAAAATGGATAAGCTTCAAAGCACACAACATAAAGCCTTAAGAATAAGAGCAGGATGCACTTAGACCACAAAGATAAATCATCTACATCAAGAAACAAAACTACTGTCAGTCAAATATCGTATGAATATGAGAGGCACACAGTTCATCATTTCAGCTCAAGACCCATCCTACCCTTTAACTTCAAGTTACCCCCTTCCACAAAGAAACAAGGAATGAACAACCATCCAACATTACACAGAATATCTCAGCAACATCCATTCTCTTCCACCCAACAGTACACTTCAGAGACACACATAAACACATAACTACCACAGCCATCCAAAGCCTTCAGCCAAACACCATCCTTCATGGACCACCATCAGACCCCTCAGAAACTACCCTACCCAGAGAGACACGAGCACACCTAGCCAGAATACAGTGCAGTCACCACCCTTCCCTGTCGTAATGCCAGCACAAATTGCAATTCATAATCATTTCACTTGTGTACTTTGTTATGCAGCCCCCCCACACCACAGCATATTTATACACCCCAAGCAACACACTATCACAACACAGAGAATACTTAAACATCTATCTGTCTCTGTCTGTATACCTAGGCTGCTTCCCCCAATGAAAGGGAGGTAGCCGAGACAGGACAACACACTCCCAATTTACTCATCAACTCAAACACATTCATTCGCATCTCAGCCCCAAGGGGAGAAGGGACAGATCCTCACCGCACCACACTGCACGGGGCTCAACTGAGCAGCGCACTCAGTGACATCCGCAGCAGGGCCCGACAGCAGAGCTTGTTTACCCCTGCCATGTCCTATTGGACCCATCCCCTTACACACACCCGACCTGATCATCTGATCAGATCAAATGCGGAAGAATATCCCCTTAGGGCTGCATCATCACTTATTCATCCACAATTTCTCTCCAGTAGCTTTTATCACTCGCAGCCACTCTTCCTTGCTCAACAGACATCCCTCTCGCATCCAACGCTCTCTTCACACTGTCCATTCTTCCTATTCATGGTCTTCCTCTCAGCCTTACACCTCTCACATCAGATCCAGTTATATTTTTCACCAATCACTCATCATCCATTCTCTCCATATGCCCAAACCATCGCAACACCCTCTGCTCAACTCAATCAGCCATCTCCTGCACCACTCCAGTTCTCCTTCACATTCTTACTCGATCCATATTCATCACTCCACTTACAGTAGGCGCAGAAAGAATTGACTTTTTTTGCCGACGTCATTCTTCTTCG
>JAGKTI010017622.1:5794-18367 GCA_018397915.1 Birgus latro
CAACGTTACATAATATCTATACATGATTACACCAACAAAAACATGGCACACCGATGTGGCAACAAATGTTCCTCAGTACAGTGTGAAAATTAGTAACAATGGCTAACACAATATTACGAGACTTGCAAGCTTTCTATGAACCCAAACAACTATGCCACCACACTTTCCCCTCGAAACTGAAAACGATGCAGCCAAATTTTTCCCTGACATGGATGGAAGGATGACAGACAACAAACACGAGCGGCCAAGTCATGTAGCCTGTCAGATGCAACAAGTAAGGATATTCAGTCTGGTAGATTAATTTCCTTCCCACGCACATTTTCTCTAAAGAGTACAGTTTGACCACGTTCTCAGACACTAACCATATTTTCCGTGCATCATGACTGTCGTGCTGAGTTAATTACTATGTGATACTAGCAACAAAAACTATTGGTATCAAATTTCCTTAGAGAAAATATGAAAATCAGAGCCTGCTTCTTACGACAAATGGCTAATTTTGTTACAACTATTCACATTTACTTTTTATTTTCCAGTTAGATCAATGATGGTTAAGCCACAACTCAGAGAAGGTGCCATTGTACAGCAAGTTATTCCATCCTTCTGTTATTCCAACCTAAATTACGTTAGAACCATATGAATCTGCTTTATTATGTATGTATATATCACTGCACGGCAATATATCAATGTCAATATCGAGTAAATAACGTATACTAGGTAATAAATTTCTGCTCAAGACGATACATTATAAAACGGTCACCGTACCGCAATCTCAAAACATGCACGGTAAATGAAAGTCAAACCTGACCAGTGCTAACAAAACAAGCCTTATTCCCACTTAACAATATGTAATTGACGTAACTAGTTCAATATTCATATCAGTCACCCTAAAAGGCTTGACCGAGGAATCAGGAAAACCATGGCTGCAGTTATTCTTTCAAACTTTCTCAATTTTGAGTTGTTACGCTGCTACGATTTTTAACCCTACGCTGCTACGATTTTGAACCCAGACCTCCAAAATAAACATTCACCTCTTCATATATCTTCCATAAGCTTTCCACGGCAGCACAGGTGGATTGAAAATAAGACGGGTTACTCCTGGATTGTCTGAGACTTAATAAACGCCACTATTTTCTTTAGCGATAAGTAAATTCACAATTCTCTTACCTCTGGCCGTCCGCCCTCTCTTAACGGCTGAGAACAATGGCGCCAAGGAGCGTTCAAATATAAATTATTTTTTGTAACAAGTTCTATTTATTATCCCTACTACCTAAAAGTCGTATATATTTCATTCTTGTAAATAACCAATACATCATAATACATAATGCACGTGGACATTCACCGGACACAGATAGTAAAGCAAATGTTACTTCAATATGGCAACACTTCAACACTCGTACCATATTATTACTTTCAAATCAACCGTCTGTGATGGGAGCACACAAACACTCGCACTTAAATATATACAAAATCTGGCAATTATATTCTATAGCCAATGGTAAAAGTCACACAAAGAATAAGATCCACTGTTTTTACATTCGAGTGTCGATTTATTTACTACCAGTCGTGTGCAGCTTTCAAATAAAACCATAATTGTTGAATATATTACTCGTATCACCAACTGCCACTACATTTAAAAGGACACATAAACGCAAGGAAAATATATTGAGTACAGTACTGAAGAAAGACTAATAACAAGGAAGTTGGTATTATTCAAAATATAAACTAAATAATGAAGAATTTTTGGCTGTTTTACTACATGGTGTACGTTCAATATTCTTGCAACTCTTCATTCGGTTAGAAAAGAGAGAGAGAGAGAGAGAGAGAGAGAGAGAGAGAGAGAGAGAGAGAGAGAGAGAGGTCAATAGTGAAGGTAATCTTGGTGAAAAAATGAATTAGGAAGATCAAAACCCTCCCGTCTTTACCAGCCGCTCTTCCTCCCTCCCCCTCCATTCTCTCTCTCTTACTCTCTTTTCGCCCTATCTCTCTCCCCTCTGCTCGCCTCTCTCTCGTTACTCACCCACTTTTTCTCTCCCCTCCTCTTTCCCGAATTTTCTTCCTTCTCTGTCTTGGTTATTTATCCCCCCTCCCCTCTCCTTTTCCTTATTTATCTCCTCTGTCTTTATCCTCCTCTATTCTCTTCCCGTCTCTCTTAATTAATCCCTTCTCCGCCTCCTCCTCCCTACACACCCTCTCAATCTTCCTCATCTCGTTTCACCATTATATCTTTTACTACAGGGCCTCTCTCTCTCTCTCGCGTTAATTTCTCACGATACTTCCCTCCTTCCCGCTCCCTCTCTTGTTTATCTCCCATGTACCATATATTTCTCTCCCTCCTCCTCCTTTGTTTCCAATGTAAATTATAAACATTCGAGAAATCATGTCCAGTTTCACAAAAATTTCCAAGAAAATCAAATTCGTAACATCAAGGTGGTTCGTTAGGTCAGACAAAATTGGGATTATTTTTTCTTTGCCGCACTTTTTTTTTATTTTTTTAACGATTTCCAGCATATTTCGATCGTTTTGACTTTTGTCGCAAATGACTCCTACCCTATCGGCGTTGTCAGATACGGATTAAATCAACTCGATTGAAATACGTCGCATTAAGTCAGATACGGAATAAAATCCAAATCGATCAAAATACGATAAAAAATTAAGCGAATCGAACCCAAACTACCCTAACTAACCTTTACACCCAACCTTGTCCTAACTGGGGGCTTTGTTCCCCCAGACCCCCCTCCCCCCTCCGTGCCATTAACCAACCCGAACTGATCCTAACTTTGAACGCCACTCATTTTTTTTTTTTCTCGGTTGCACTTTTTCTTAAATGAAAGATTTTTAACGTCCTTCACTCGATTTTGAGGTAATTTGGTCGCAAATGACAGCACCATCGAAGTTCATAATTTTCCGGCCATTGCAGGGTGATGGCCGTGCGTCAAGATTGGAGAAACTACTTACGGAATGATACCGGATCCACGATAAAGACGTATTTGCGACGGAAATGCCATAGAGATCCCCCACCCCTCCCCAGTTTGGGGTTATAATATTGAACACACTGAAATAATCGACAGACGTGGGAACAAGGGAAATTATTCCCGAAAATCTACACAAGAAGCAAGATGAGTCCAACGAATGGAAGTACCAAGCAGCCACTTAGTACTGCATAAAAACAACAGCTGCCTTCAAAATCGTTCGCCCACAATTTACATTATCTACCTCCTTATAAGGTTTGTATTATTCAGGGGCACATGAGGTAAAGACGAAGGGGAGAATATCCAGTAGGGAAAGTTTTGAAGCTCTATGTACAAAGACGAAGATAAGAGAAGTTGGAAGACTGCGATGGGAGACTGGCTTACAACAACGTACCAATGGCATAATGCATCTACTCTGACGTTTTGTTGATGAGACGGTGACCTATGTACAACAACCACAACCTCTCACCTTTGATGAACTAGCATGGGGCTGATCCTGACGTATTTACACCCTTCCCCGCCTAAAAGTGTACAAAGTTTAACCAACAACACAACCAGCACCGACACCACCGATAAAGCTGTCAACACTGAAACGGCGCATCTTCATTTTAGAACGGTCCATATTCCTGGTTTTTCATTTTATTTTTCCCGTGTTCCTCGTACTCCCTAATTATTATTATTGTTATTTTATGGTAGCCTTCCATGACTGGTACAAACACGGAACCAACCCTTGTAATACGGAAGCTATTTATAAGCCCACATGCACAAACTTAGGATTAACGGCAACTCGTACCCCCGGCTTTTTTTGCAGGAATTACAGAGACGGGAAATTTCAAATCACCCTCCTTTGTCCCTCCTACGAGACCACAATATCCAGGTTATGACGGCAAATTGATCGTATGTTTATTGATGAATCCAGACCCTTAATATCTAAACAGGTGAGAGAAGACTGGTAGTGACAAATTCCTGCGAAAATAAGAACCAAATCATGCGAAACACTCGGCTAATGTTTTTGAAAGACTGCTCAACTTTCTGGATATTAACAGCTATATACATTTTTTTACAGGAGCTACTATTAGCCTAAGTTACGTTTGATTCGAAGCCCAGTGTGATAAGTTGTTTTCAAACTAGTCTATTTATAAAATGTACAGTTATACAGCATATAAAATTATGAACGTCTCTCCTATATTGATCTGAACCGTCTAGTACTGACCATAATCAGTACTATATTTAATGAACGAGGACTTTGAACATTACAAAGGCTTACGACGTCACGATATGGCTGGCCAATGGAAGAAACTCTGGACCTCGATGCAAAAGCTATGGCCTATTTTCACATTATGTACACAGCGTTAAACCTACGTGAGTATACTAGTATGTACAAAAAAGGTTTTCTCATATTTTTACAGTGTTACGGTTATATATACAGACATTAGGCTCATTGGAAGTTCACACAAACATCATGGTGTCGAAGGAACAGCCTCAGCGTGGTCAACTTAGGGCTCATGCACGAAAAGCTCAACCTACACAACCTCACATTTTCACGTAACAACTCGTATTTTTAAGATGTCTGCCGGACTCTGATAGCGGAAAGGTCGGCTCACTAATCCAATAATATCTGAGTCACTCGTTTAAATTTGTCTATCCACAGAACGAGTCATTAAAATCAGTCAATTGTAGCTATCAATTTGACGTAACTATGCTTTTAAAAGTGATGAATACTCAAAAGGGAATTTTGAAACTTGTTACAATTCAGTTACATTTACAACACAGCTTACTTTACATTTGAAATATATAATGGTTAGTAACATAAAAACTAAATTACTAATTTTCCTCGAGATTCCAATGGGATTCAAATTAAATCCTTCTGATTTCCTTCCTATTTCCTTTCGTATTTGCTAACATTCTTTCGTTTCCTCCTAGACACGTGTTCCCTCGACCTATAGAGCGGCCTGATCCCTGTCTTGCGGCGTTGTTGCCCCGAGACAGACTTAAACCTATGGAAAACACTGGATTTTCTTTATATAACCCTGCTGGGGACGGGAGGCAAGTGGCGGCATCCTCGCTGCTGGCTGCGCTGGCTGGAAGGCAAGAAGCACATTGCCACCCCTAACAGTATATTTTGAAATTTTCACTTTTAAAGAATGGCTGTTTCAGAAGACCCAGGTTTAAGATTAACAAATTAGTCTATTGAATTTGCTTTAGGACTTAGAAGATACTGACATTTTTTGGCAAACTGTGATCTGTTTTCTTGAGGAAAAAAATGTACCGTAGTCAATTAGTTCATCTGAAATGAGTGTTTTTTTTTTTTTTTTTTGACAAAGCAACGAAGGACACTTGATGATCTGCAACTACACATATTAAATGTTAAAATATATATATTTTTTCTTACAAGTCTGAACTCCGCACACTGTTTACGGTTGCCTGTTAGTTGCTTTACTCTGCAAATTCTTATTTTGTTAATTCAGTGGCCAGCTTCTAAATGCATAACAGAAACGGATTTTTACTACTCAAAAAAAAAAAAAAAATCAGTCACGGTGTCTGTAGTATGCAGAGACTGGTATATTATATATTTGCCTGAGGAACTTTCAACCAATGAGATGAAGGCTTCAGTTTCTCACCACCTCTACGAGCCAGTCACAACCAGGTGTACTGATAACGTCATGGACTATTCAGGAGAATTTCCTGCCATTGAGGTGAGGGCTTCAACTTCTGCCATCTCCACCAGCCAATCACAACCGCCGGCGCTGATGACGTCACTCTGGCGCCACCATCCCAGGGCATAGCATAACTTACTCCTAAAGTGGGGGCACAAGTGGGGTAGGGGGGATGGGGAGCGGAGACAGAAGAGGGGGAAAAAGGAGGGAGGCGGTAGGGGCCGGCCAGGGACGAGGAAATAATACCGAAAAGGATATTTAAGGCAGGATTATAAGGCCTCTGTTCCTCGCTCTTCCAAAGGCCGCCCCTTCATCGTCGATTTTAAAAGTAGGGGACGATACTGGGGGGAAAAGGGGGCGTTGGAGAAGAGTCATGCAGGGCTGTACATGTTGGGGAGGGGTGGGGGGGTGGGTAGGCATGCAGAACTGTACACTAGACAAAGGGAAGTGGACGGGGTGATAGAGGGGCCATGTTCTCGTAGGATTTGGAGGCTCTTATGCACATCTACCTATTTATTTCTGCATATACCACGTTCATAATTCTGAAGTTTGTTTTCTGTATCATTTTAAACCGTGCCTACGCCTCTATTTTAGTGTGGTAAGGCAATGCTACTCCCAACCAACAACCCTCTCAAATTCCAAGTCTTCATAGTTAGCAGAAGTGACAGGGCCGTACGCAAAAATATACCGGCAAAGGGAGGGGTGTGCCGGGGTGACTCCATAATCTGCGAGAATACAGCCCAGAAATTGAGACAGACACCTACAGAACACGTCAACAACAACGACAAGAACATGACCACCACCACCAAAACACACACACACACTTTCAAACGAGTGCTTGACTGAATGATGTTGTGAATGATGGCCTAACTTGTGAAAAATGTGCTAAGCTTGTAGTGAACGCGTGAATGACATGCTAAGCTTGTAAGGCATGAATACGGGTGGCGTTGGCAATGGCGTTGTGAGTGTGGAAAGTGTTAGAATGTAAAACTACTATGCTTTACCGCTATAAAAACGCAATACAGCGTTGGTTGGGAATTGTCTGCTCCTGGGGTGGCTGCCTGTGAGATGAGTGAATTGTTTGTGAGATTAGTGGCAATTTTAGGCCAAGTTAGCGTAAGAGGAGTATAGTGCACTTAAGTAACATACTTTTACAGTGGTAGAGATGAGATGCGTGGGTGTAATAAAGCAGGGATTAATAGCGGCTGTGCAATAAAGCAGTTGATATTACGGGTTTGCAATAAAGCACTACGTGAGGGGTAAGTGAGCAATAAGGCATTGCTGCAAATGGCAGGCGTGCAGTGAAGCATATCTTACAAGGAATGCGCATCGACTAATATGGTGGTTATGAGCAGGTTGTGCATCAGGACTGTGCGTGCAATATGCGCGCTTGTGAGGGATAAGCTTGCAATACAGCAGTGCGAGCGGAAGCTGTGCGTGCAAAGAAGCAGTAAATTTGTGAGGTTCGTGAGGTATATGCGTGCAATAAAGCAGAGATGTTGAGGGATGTGCATGAGGAAAGTGCGTGCAATGCAAAGCGTGCTTATACAGTAAAGTGCATCAATGCAGGGCTCGTGAGGGTGTGCGTGCAAAAAAGCGGTGCTGGTGTGGGTGCGCGTGCACTGATGCAGTGCTTGTGAGGGTGTGCGTGCAAAAAAGCGGTGCTAATGTGCGTGTGCGTGCAATGACGCGGTGCATATCAGGGTGTGCGTGGAATAAAGCGGTGCCTGCGAGGGATGTGCGAACAATACTGCGTGCTTGTGAAGGTGTGCGCGTAATAAAGCAGGGATGACGTGTGCGTGCAATAAAGCGGTGCTTGTGGAGGTATGCGTGCAGTAAAGCAGTGACTGTAAGAGTGCGTGCAATAAAGCGGTGTTTGTAAAGGGTGCGTATACAATAAAGCTGTGCTAAGTGATGTGCGTGCAAGGAAGCAGTGCATGTAAGGAATATGCGTGCATCACAGCAGTGCGTGTGAATATGCGTGCATTGCAGCAGTGCCTGTGAGCATGTGTGCATTAAAGCAGCGCGTGTCAGATGTGTGCAATAAAGCAGTACTTTTGAAAGGAGGGCATGCGGGTGTATGCAGTGCTTGTCATTTGTGCTTCTATGGAACACACGTGCAATAAGGCAGTGCTAGCAAAGGATGTGCGTGCACTGGTGGTGCTTCTGAGGGAATGTGCGAGCACCAAAGCGGTGATCGTGAAGGTGTGCGTGTAGTACAGTGCTGACAGTGAAGGTGTGCGTGCAATACAGCATTGACTGTGAAGGATGTGTGCAGTAGAGCCGTGACTGTGAAGGGAGTGTGTACAGTACAAGTGCTTATGCTGTGTAACCGATATACAACGCAGTACAGTGCAGCAGTGGTGTGAGACGGAGTGTATGAATTATGAACTGGGTGTGAGAGGGAGTGGTGGAGTGAGTGGGGGAGGATGTGGCTGTGAGAGGATGTGGTGATCGTGATGGGTATGATGAGACTGTAGGTATGGTGTACAACTACAGTGCAAAGTGGAGTGATGGTACAGCAGTATGGAGCAGGGTACAGTGATGGCAGGGCCGTAGTGAAGTATTATGGTACAAAGTATAGTGACAAAGTGCAGTGAAGGTGGAGTTATGGTGCAGAAATATGATGCAGTGTAGTGTGATGATGCAATATAGACAGATAAACAGTAAAGGAAGTAATGGCAATAAAACAAAATGATGCAGGGAACGTTTATGGTGCAGGAGTATAATAAAAACAGTAGGTATGATGCAGTTACAGTGGAAAATGTAGTGATGGTGAAGTAGTATAATGCAGGTTAGTGATGGCGCAGTGGCATGGCGAAGTATTACAGTGCATGGGTATGGTGCAGTGTATAGTGGTATTGTGCAGGGTGTGGTGATGGTGCACTGGTTTGTAAAGGAGTGAAATGTGGAGCAAGACATGGTGGTGGACACTGGTGTATGGGGGTATTGTAGTGGTATGGTGAATTATAGTGCTGGATATTGTGATGGTGCAGTGGTATGGCTGTTATATGGTGCATGGTTATGGTGCAGTGTGTAGTGGTATGGTGCAACAATATAATAAAAGTTACAGCGAATTAATAAGGTGCATGGGTATGGTGCAAAGTGTAGTGTCGGTATAGTGAAGGTAGTGACATGATGCAAGGGTATGGTGCAGATGGTGGAGTTACGATGCAATATTATGGTGCAGGGTTGTAATGCTGCAGTGATATGGTGAAGAATTATGGTGCAAGGTAGAGTGATGGTGCTGTACAGTTATGGTGCAGGATGTAGAAATGGTGCAGTGCTATGGTGCAGTAGTGGACTGCAATTATGGTGCAAAAATATGATCTAACTTTAGGTATAGGACAAGGCTACGGTGAGGGGTATGTTGCAAGGTATGGTGAAAGGACTAGTTATGGTGCGAGACTATGATGTACAAGTGTAGACTAGGTATGGTGCAGTGTTATGATGAAGGGTGTAGGGCTAGATATGGTGCAAGACGACGATGCGGACTTTATGTATGTTGCAGAGTTATGGTGAATGATCGTGCTTCAGTGCAATACTATGGTGCAAAATTATTGTGCAGAATGAGGGTATGGTGCAACACAATCATGAAGAGTGAAATATGGTATAAGTATGGGAGGTGCATGGTATGGTGATGGTGCAGTGGTGGTGTTGTGGTAGTATGGTGATGGTGCTGTGGTATGGTGGTGTGGTGTAATGGTGTGGTAGTGCAGGAGGGAGACATGAGATATTGTGTGAGAGAGGGAAGGAGGGGGAAGGTAAGGTGGGAGAGGAGACAGGGGGAGGGAGGAGGGAATGGGGGAAAGAGAAATTGGAAGGATGGGGAGAAAGAGAAGGGTGAGGTGAGGAAAGAAGAGGGGGAAAAAGTGTGAGAGGGAAATGAGGGAGAGAGCAGGAGGGTGATGGAGAGGGAGGGGGAATGAGAGGAAGGGGAGGAGAGGGAGAGAGGGGAAGGGAAGGAGAGAGAGAGAGGGGAAGGGAAGCAGAAGGAGAGAGGTGAAGGGAAGGGTCAGGAAGAGAGGGGAGAGGAAGGGAAGAGTCAGGGAGAGAAGTGGATAAGGGAGTGAAGAGGAGAGGAGAGGAGGAAAGGGAGAGGGAAGAGTCAGGGAGAGAAGTGGATAAAGGAGTGAAGAGGAGAGGAGGGGGGAGGGGGAGAGGGAAACAGAAAGAAAAGGGAGAAGGATTAAGGAAGGATGGGGAGGGAAGAGGATGGGATGAGAAAGGAAAAATGAAGGCAGAAAGGGTTGGGGAGGAGGCAGAGGGGAGGAGGGAAGGGAGGGGGGGGAGGAAGGGGAAGGGGGGATGAGGGGGGGGGAAGGGAAGAGGGGGGGAGGAAGAGACAGGAGGGGGGAAAAAAAGGGAGAGAGAGGAGGGAAAAACGGATTGAAGAGGGTAAAATGGAATGGGATAGACGTATGTATGGGAGAGAGTATTGTGGAATAGGCATGAGAGGGTATATCAAAGGGGAAGGAGTGGATACAGTGAAGTGGATATAGCAAAGTGGATAGTGAAGTGGATATACTGGAGTGGACATAGTGAAGTGGGTATAGTGAAGTGGATATAGCAAAGTGGATATAGTGAAGTGGGTATCGTGGAGTGGGTATAGTGAAGTGGATACAGTGAAGTGGGTATAGTGAAGTGGGTATAGGTAGAGTGAACAATACATCAACAACTAATCTACCAATCTACCCCACTCTATTACTACCCCTTATATGCTGTTCTACCCTCTGTACACGTTATATACAAGTCTTCTCTTATCTTCTGAAGGGAAAAAATAAATCAAATACAAACAGGCGTTAAGGAATAGAACAAGAAAAAAAAAACACAGAAGAAAAGGGAAAGAGTTAAGGAATACGAGAAGAAAAATGAAAGAAAACGACAATATTTTCACCTATCGACTACACGAAGGTCCTTAAACCATTGGAGGCTCACTTAATTTCACTCCCGGGGTCTGGGGGTTAAGGTAATTTTATGCTGAGTCCAAATTTTCACCAAGAATACGCCCCGCAACCGTCAAAGTTACATCTAGTTCCCTAATAGTGTCGATAAAGAGATAATTGTTTGAACTGTTAAAACCATCCAGCACGAACCACCTTGATCAACGAATTACTACACAACTAATGATTCCAAACTGTAAATAAATATGTTAATAATGATAAAAATAATAATACTAATAATAATCATACATGTAGTAGTAGTAGTAGCAGCAGTATAGTAGTAGTAATAATTTTAATAATAATAATAATAATAATAATAATAATAATCTTTGTAACTGAAACAGCTTCCAACGAAACCCTGCACAAACCTATCTTACTTCACAATAAACTATGAACAACAACAACAACAGGAAATTATAAAGATATGTATCACTTATAACAACACATGAAATTAATAAGTATAATATCCAGTAATTTAAGTAGTAAACCAATAAGTATATCAAGTAATTTAAGTAGTAACAATATGCAATAAGTATAAAATGTAATATCACAAACAATAACAGGTAATATAAGTAGTATCAGGTAACACAGACCGTTGTTGTTGTTGCTTAACCCTAGTCTACCTGGCCGAGTAGACCCATCGACCACAGGTAAGCGACTGGTTCTGTGGCGTCCTCCTACAGGTATACTACAGGGATCCGGCGCCCCCGTATGGTACATAGCGCCTCACGAGTTTCGGATCAGGGTCTTTCCCACGGCGAGGTGACGGCAAATATGAGGTTTGGCTCCTGGGTGGATGCCGCAGCTGCTCCACCCAGGGCACACAGCGCAAAAACTCTAATCCCCTCGTCAGAGCCTGGCAATATAAGCAACAAGAACAAGCAATAAAATGTAATAAAGATAATCTAGAGTAATCTATTAGTAAATTTCATATCAGGTAAACTAAAACAGAATCATGTAATACCACCAAGCATATCAGGGCATCTAAAATAACTGAACTAACACACCTTCACAAGAAATATCATAGACTCAAAAGCAACAGCCTGTACGATACCAAATAATACCAAGCCGTATCAGTTATCTTAAACCATCACAATTAATATAAAACAAATACATTAAAACCTCACAAACAATAAAAAAAAAATCTTAAACCATCACAATTATCATCCCTCCTATGGCACTCAAAAAAAAAATGGCGATGAGTACTGCACATAAAAAAAAAGAAGAACAAAATGGCGACAAGGACTGCACAAACAAAAAAATCCAATATGGCGGCGAGTACTGCACACGACAACACTAATCATCAACACCTGTCATCCTTCTCACCTGTACACTGTATTTTAAAATCATGTTGCCGTCCTTAAAGTCTCATATTGCTATAACAAATTTCATCATTATTTCTGTTTGTCTGCAGGTCGAAAAATAAATAAAAACTAGGATAAAGAAATAAAAATAACACTAAAATAAATATAACAACAAAAATAAATAAATAATAAATGAGATAAATAAAAATAAAATAAATAACACTGAATACAAATATAAAAAAACATAATTAAAATAAGGGTCGGTTACACAATTATCCATGTCAGTTAACTCAAAATTCAACCCTATCACTACGATCACGACTTTTTCCACATTTTTTTCCCTTCTTATTGTTTTTTTTTTTTACTTTCAGAGCGACTTTTTAAAATTTCCATGGGTAATATATGATTTTTTTTTTCTAGGCGAAATAAGTCAGATCTGAAGCGACTTTCTCAATCATATATAAACATCTGAGAGGAGGAGGGAAGCGAAACAGCAAGGGACAGGGTGGCATGGAGGCGATTTGTTTGTGGCCACCCCTTATGGGATTAAAGCGTCTGGCTAGAGATAGATAGACAGATAGATAAGAATATAGACAGATAGATGGTGTAGTCAGATTGGAGGGCTGATTTGACTAGCAACCAAGGAGACTCAGTCCTACCTCATACCTATGGCTGATCGAATTTTATGCAACCACGATTT
>JAGKTI010017624.1:3809-18361 GCA_018397915.1 Birgus latro
AACACACACACACACACACACACACACACACATCACAACCACGGCCATACTTTAAAAAAAAACCGTGCTACACCTTATACTGATACACCACCATTACTTCCTAACCAACGTAACACTACACACTACTGTCACACACGTCCATCACACCATAAAAATATCAGACCATCATAACGCCATAACCACCATACTCCATCATCACACTATCACACAATAACTAATTTACTGTCTCAACAATTCACCTCATCACCATAATTACCAGTCATCATACTGCACTATCACAGCACATAACACATCACATTCACACTACCACTATCACCACAATCCACCTCCACCAACACCACAATCATGAAACTTCACATTCATAATTCACCAGACCACCACATCACACTGCACCACACCACCAAACCCCCACACTGCTTTACAATGCCTCTGTACTGCAAAAAATATCTCTATCCTCGGCCCCACTCTTCACCACCGCTACCACGGTAAAATACACTATCATATTACCTACAATATTACACCACCTTCATAAAAAGTTAATAGGGTCCATGGCTTTATAACAAGGATTATGGGTAACAGAGCATCCAGTGTAACATTATAACTCTATCTTGATTTAAGCAATGCAGTTTTGATGTCAGCATTTAAAAAAAATACTAATTCTTTAGAAAACGATTAGAAAGGTATTAAAATTAGCTTAATACTAAACTCTTCTATGGCCACAGACTATATAAAAAAAAAATCTCTAGCAAGTCGGTGCCAGGAGAATTTTACTTTGTGTTTAGCAGAATGACAGGCTTAGGTACAAGGGATATCATCATCACCAGCACCATCAGTATCCTAAGTCTTTTCCAGATGGGCTTTGCATCCATACACTAATCATACAAGCCACCACAATTTTCGGCACCACCTGATAAACTTCATAATTACACAAACCAAAGTGCTGCTTAATGATGATAGCTATAACTCCACAGACTGTCAAATTAATGAACGGATGCAACCCTTACCATGTGCAGCCCCTTACATAGTTCATCCATCCACATCTATCCTTCGCCATACTTACCCAGCTTTTCCACCTCGCTTGCTCACACATTCACAAAGCATATTCATCCGCCTTCTTGCTTTCTATGCCTCCTCCCACCTTCACACTTACTCTTATCTAACCTTTTCGCCACCTAAATCACATCCATTTTCTCCTGAGTTGCTCCACAGCTGACAATGAACCACTCACTCAATACATCCATGAACTCATAGGCTACACATGTTTCGCTAGCATCATACAAACTTTACAACATTCAACATCTTTTCTTCCAAACTATGCTTACGTAACGCCATACTAGTCTGCGGTTCTTCTGACATGCTTTTCTGTACTGTCTGTCTTACTGGGAAAAATATCTACACAATCCTTGCCACTCAGAAAACTACCCTGTTCATCACTCACCAGGTACTTTGACATCTGCATTACCTATTCAATTGCTAGTCTTCCATTTACCCTACCTTACCCACCACACTCCGGGTACTTATTCCACGATGATATTATGCAGTCATTATAAAGGGGTGAGTGAGAAACGTTCTATTTCGTTAGCAGGTAGGAGGGAACAGATTTAAATGCAGAGCAAAGTGGAATAAATTAACTAGCGATATAATACATGCTACATCAAAAGGGTTTCAAGTAAAATTTGATATGACAGTAAAAATATTGCATAAATAATTGTTTACCTGACAAATTAGGAATGACTACACCACTGAAATGCCGATATCACTAGAATACCTTTACACATTTTAGGCAGAAATGGACGCGCCGGTAATGTTACACACTTCAGGCTGAAAGTTCCCACCACGAATGCAGAACAGCGCAGAGTTCTTATTATCATTTCTAATTTGTTTCTACAGGTTATTCTCTGTTATCACCGGCAAAACTATATATCCCCTTAATCCTGTCTTACAAAATTTCCACGTCCATTTTTTCCATACCGCAGCGTTCCTACTCACGTCTTCCTGCTAATTCTGGCTGGAGAATAGGTGGACGGGAGGACACTCTACTTTACTATCTTCTACTTTTCTCATTGTGCAATCAAACCTTTAGAGAGGAGCCGCCCTATTGCAGTTCCTCCCTCTTTTCATGTTCTTCACCCCTTCAGTACTAAGACGCCCTTATATGACATCACCACCACTTTACGCCGTTTCACTATAAGCCACATTATGACCCACACCATTCCATTACCTCGTCACCACTCTACAGTATCACCAGTGTACAGTGGTGTGAGTCACCATACAGTACACGAATCCACCACACCATTACATCACCTCAATTCTACACCATCACCACCATACTACACTGTCACCCCCAACGTATTATAAGTCAAAGCATCATCATTATTTCTTTTAATACGATGGCATCTTTTTTGTTTTCGTTTTTCTACCTCCAGTTAATTTTATTCGGCCGGAGAGATCGAACTAAGAATAATTAGGTACAAACGTCATTAACCTTTCACTGACTGAGGTTCCTTCTAACTTGAATGAACTCACCTGGGGATAACAAGAAAATATATATATAAAAGACGTCACCATCCTGAAGGAGTTAACAGCCACCATAGCCAAGGTTTCTCTATATCAGTGCTCAATAGTTCTTCACTATAACCACCACCATCACAGGACATCATATACTGCCATCATAACCCCACTGCTCCACCAAATCATCAGAGCATCACCACTCAGAATAATCACAAACATTCACTACCATAACAGGACATCACATACTGCCATCATAACCCCACGGCTCCACCAAATCATCATAGCATCATCACTCAGTTAAATCATAAACCCTCTACACTGCCAACTCAAGATATAGAAAGTCACAGTTATCGCAATACAGTATACTGAGCTACTATAGGCACCCGTGAACAGGAGTTAGCATTCCGAGAGCTTGAATGGTTGGTGACTGAGTGTGTGGCCCATTTCGCTGGGCATGCTGATTAAATTGGTTTTCTCTCTACCATTTTTTTCTCCTTAATATCGGGACCCTACTTCAACCTACCTTTCGGTGGGAAAAAGAGGCGGAATGTTGTTGTTGTTGTTGATGATGATGATGATGATGATGATGATGATGATGATGATGATGACTACAATAAAAGTCTCTCCACACCAGCTACACCACAGCTCTACGTTGCAACCACAATGAGGCACCACCACCACCACCACCTTCACATAGAACACAACCGTCACCATACACCACTTCCACACTCTACTCCGTTACGTATATTAATCACCACACACTTACCATCTTCCCAGCACCACAACACCCAACATACTGGTAAGCTTTATCTAGTGATGTGGCCAATCTCTAGACTCTGTTCATTTTAATAAGGGAAAAAAAAAACAACCATATCTCCATTTGGGTTACGAGATGCTTCAACAGATTAACATTAGAATACGATGCCAGTCACGAGGAAGTACCATGGAAGGAAAAGTGAGCCGTAGTGTTGTCTTCCTTTGCCACTGAGCTAAGGAAAATAAGGTATCATAGATCGAAATTATCCGCCAAAGTGAATATAATATAGTGTCCGTCCCAGTTATCATTTAGCGATGGACGAGGCAGAAAAATAACCAATTAATTCGATTTAGTCGCGTCACAAGTATTGTATGTTCATATATTTCATTGCCGTATATTTTTAAGTAAACAAACAAATGAACTTACTATCGATGCCAGAATTTTACTTATATTATTTACTGCTTCTCCATGCTGACGAAAAATGACAATTACGCAAATAATCATCAGTGCTCACCGTCGATGAGAAAGAGGAGCTTTTTCGAATTTCCTAAGCACTGTTTATTTCATTATAACGACTTACGTACACAATAATTTTTTAATGAAAAGAAGAAGGATCCAAAGGCCAGAAGCCCGCAAACCGCTCCTTTCAAGAAAAAAAACAAAAACAATACAACAGAGTCAAATTCAAGATCCGTTCATTTCGAGATGCCTGGACACACTGCGTCTGAAAGACTGGAGATCATAAGAAGTAGGAAATACAGATAAAGGAAGACAGTTCCAGAGTTGACTTGTTGTATAACTGAAGGACTGGGAGTAACGGTTAACTCTTTCGTTAGAGAGTTGGACAGAAAATGGCTGAGGGTTTGTTGCTAGACGGGTGCTACGCGACCGTCGAAGAGGTGGAGATGCAAGCAGACAGTCCTGAAGAGCAGTGTCATATTTTTCTACTAGCCTTGCTTTTAATACATGCCGCTATAACGAATATTGCTTAGAAAATAAAAAAATAAGCTTGAACAATATTATCATCCGGATTCACGAAGGACTCGCAAAAATGTAAGCTTAATAGGAAAATTTTAATGACATTTTCCAAGGCACCAAAATACTACAGGCGAAATATAAAGCTAATTTTGTATGCGTACTTGCGATACAGTTAATCAGAGATATGAATATGTGTGATTATGTACCCAGTAAATGAACAAGTGTACGTATTCTAAGCGGCTTTGGAAATTTCCTAACACTTATTCCTCAGCGATTTATTGTGCATGTTACACCTCAGTACCCCTCTGTATGTTACTGTCGATATTTAATTGATAAGGGCAGCATAAAGGAGAATAAGTCGCTAAGGAGGAGGTGTTCATAAGATTGTTGGCATACACTTTAATGTAGCCTAATTCATACAGCCACAAAGCACTTCACAACCAAACCAAAGTGATTATTAAAATGTAATATACCACCAACAAAAATTAATCCTAACAATATATAACTACTGTTGAGGATTTTTTAATCGTATTTTTTTTTTTAAATACAACCTTGAGGTAACATTAACAAGCATCTTTCTGATCAATTCCCTCTTGTAACTCAGACTCTGATCTGCTGGGAAAACAAATAACAAAGGAATTTTCTTCACTATCCTTCCTTTGTTTTTCCTGTTTAAAAAAATAGTTCATGATCATTCTCTTCATGTGATTAAGAGATATATTTTCAGATAAAACAAATCCAAGTTACGAAGGAGAATCAATCGTAAAATATATCTGAAAACCCCATCTCGGGCCAAGATCTTTTATATATACGACATCTGAACTAGGAGTCCTGAGTCGGTCCGTCAGGTGCTTCTCCTCTGAAAATCCTCGAGTCTCAAAAAAGAAATGGCGAGAAAAGTGCGAGTGGCAACGCTTGAGTGAGACGCTGGCGGCTGACAGTCGCATCTGCAGGCAATTAGCACAACTAGTATTTAATTAAAGATCAATTAAGAAGACGCACAGATTAATTAGTTGCCTGTTAACTACAAATGACAATACTCCGGCCTGGCGGACAAATGAATTCCTTCCAGGGGGGCGCGCAACTTTTTCTCGGAGCAGACAGACGGAAGGGAATGTTTGTGTTGACTTTATTTTTCTTTCACCCCCTTGGCTCTGACGTGTGAGCGCGGGAGCCAACACTGAAATTAATGTACAGTCAGGTACAAAAGTTCTCCTGCTATTCCACAGCGTCACCTTCACTTTTAGGGCACGTCCATAACTATTCTCCGTAATGCAACATATCAGAGAATTAGCCATGGGCAGAGAAACATACCAAGCCTCTTTTAACATAGGAATATTAGCTATGATGCCCTACAGTATATTCCCAATTCTGTCTGACGGATATCTACAGCTTGGTTATTGCCAGCTCTCCGTGATATAGCCACCAAATCTTAGGAAGACAGTTATGTTTTAGACTATACCTTCACTACACTGACGATCTCTTTCCTTCTGGCTATCACAACACTTTTTTTTTTTTTTATCCAGCCAAGAAGGGGTATCTCGGAATGAAGGGCTTAGAGACAACATCCATGAGGCCCGTCACTTAAATGTCGATTTTATGTGGCTAACAAAGGACGATTTCATGCAGCCTAGGAAGGATATGGACTGAATTTCTTGAAGACAAATTAATGAATAGCTGCAAATTGTTCAGATGGGTAAGGAACATCCACACACTAAAATTGTTTTTGTTGTGAGGATTCCAGCACAGCACTATTTTACTGTCCGACTTGGGGCTACATTTTAAGTGGTATACAGGTGACTTCGTTGTACATCCTCCTTTGGGATTTGTTTTGCGTGTTATACCTTACCATTCTCTTCTATGTTCCTTCTATCGCTTCAGTGTAGACATAGTTTACATCAGCAAAATAAAAGAGAATAATCAGCTAAAATGCTCACTGGATTCGCTAAAAGGTATTAAAAAATCTGCAAAGTCGTTTACAATACAACCTTAGGATATCCACAGTTTCAGTATGTGGATATAATTTAGTCAACGGTGTACTGGACTGGATTTCAGCTCTTCCGTATTCTTGCTATTCGTGATTTTCCTTCTTAAGTAGGCAATATCACAATCCTATCATCGAACATTATTTCCTAGATTCATGTATTATTTACTTATCTAATTAATGTTTATTCATTTATTTATTTATTGTTGAGCCTGCTATTCCACGCCCATTATCATACCTTTTCCTACGATACAACTCTTCCTTCAGGTATTCAACTCTAGAGATGGATTTAAAAAGAGACGTAATACGCGCAACAGATGGCTCCAAACACATCACACGTCCACCTAGCCACAGAGGTCAAGAAAGGGGAGAGCCTGGAAATGACCTGGAAAATAAAGCCAGAAACGCCACAGTCAATCCATAATCCACCACTGATTAATTTAAACACCAAACTTCTCCCATCCAATAAAAAAAACAAGTTCCGCACAACATAAACTGGGCCTACAGGAAATGAACACATCCGCTGCTAACAACATTGGCGTGGCATTCCCTCACCTCCCTGCCTTACGAATGACGTTTATAGCCAAGTCAAAGCCCTCCCCACACGCCATCCCCCTGATAACTTCCTTTTGCTATACCTCATTAGCGTAGGGCTGAGGTGGGTGTGTGGGTGGGTGAATGTGTGTGTGTGGGGGGGGATCGGTGGGTGAATGTGTGTGTGTGTGTGTGTGTGTGTCGTAATATGTACTCCACCCATCTTTCTTTCCATCCTTCTCCCCATTCTAATCTTCTTCGGTCCATAACATCCTACCATCTCAACTTTTCTCTCCTTATTGGGTCCTCTCCTTCGTATAACTTTATCACATTTAAATCCATCCTCTATTTATATATCCTTCCATCTATTCTCTCATGCCATATATTTTTCACTCTCTTCCAACTTCCTATCATTTCCCCCTTTACATTCAAACATCATTTCATCATCTCTTACACTTCATCTGTTTATCATTTCCTATTTAATATACTTTTTAATGTTCTTTCCCCCTTCCAGTCATATAACCTTCCATCTCGTTTCTCTTCACTATATGTCTCTCCTTTTCAGTCTCTACCTGCCTGTCATTTCTTCTTTTTCTTTTTTTTTCTCCTATTTCTTTCTCTCCCCACCTATCCCCCCCTTCCCTCTATCTTCCTCTCTATCTCTCTTCTCCTATCCTCGTTTTTCCTTCTCTTCCATACCTTTCCAGTCCATTCCCTACCTTTGTTTTCTTTTCCCTACCTAACACACACTTTCCCTTGTCTTTCCTATCCACTCCTTCCCTTCCCTTCCCTCTCCTCCATTTCTTCCCTATGCTACCCTACATATTGCACTCCTTCCCTTCCCTTTCCTTCCTCTCCCCACCTTTCCCTTCCTTCCTCTCCTTTCCTTCCTTTCCTCTCCTCTCCTATCCTCGTTTTTCCTTCCCTCACTTCCTCCTTCCCTCAATCCATCAGTCCTTCATTCCCCACTCCAGACATCTCCTTCCCTGTATTTTTATTCCCTTCCCTTCCTTTCTTTCTTCCTCCCTTCCTTCCTTTCCTCCCTATCTCCCTCCATCTCTCTTTCTAATGCTTCTTCCCTGCGTCCCTCCCTCCCTCTCTCCATCAGTCCTTTATTCCCTGTTTCAAACCTCACCCTCCTTGTATCCAGATTCCCTTCCTTTTCCCTCCTTCCTTCTCTCCCCATCTTTCCCTCTCCTTCCTTCCCTCCCTCCCTCCCTCCCTCCGCCCATCAGTCCCTCATTCCCCGCTCCAAACTTCTCCCTCCTTGTATTCCGATTCCATTATCCTGCTTAGCTCGTTTTTCTTCGCCCACAAGAAAAACCCGGAGATTCTTTAGTCAAACCTTGCAGAATTAGATTGTACAGCAACACGTCTTGGCCGAGAGGGGGGGAGATGGGAGGAGGAAACAATGATGGAAGAAGAAGAGGGAGAGAGAGAGGGGAGAGAGAGAGAGAGAAGAAGAGGAAGCAGGAAGGAGGAGGGGAAAAGAGGGGCAGAGGAAGAGAGGAAAAAGGGGAAAGCGAGGATAAAAAAAAAAGGGGGGGGAAGGGGAAGGGGAAAAAGTGCATGACTGGGAAGAAAAGGGGAGGAACAATGATGGATGAAAAGGAGTAAGTAAGAAGGGGGGGGAAGGGGAAGGAAAGGGGGGAGGAAAAGAGATATGAAAGAAGACAGAGAGGGGAAGGGAGAAGAGAGAGAAAAAAAAAGGAAGAGGAAAGATAATGACATGATGGGGAAAGAGGGAAAGGGAGGAAAGGGAGGGGGAAAGGAAAGGAGAAAGAAAGAAAAGAGGGGGAGAAGAGGGGGTGGAGGAGGCGAGATAAGGGAGGGGAGGTAGGAAAGAAATACGGAGCGTGGAGGAAAGAAATAAGAAAAGTGGAAGAAGGAAGAGGGGTACAGGGGGGAAAAGAGGGGAGGAAGAGGGAGGGAAGAGAAGGGAGGGTGAAGGGTAAAAAGGGAGGGAATGGCAGGACAGAAAGGGGACAGGAATAGAAAAGAAAGGGGGAAGAGAGAGAAAGATGGGAACTGAAGGAAAGTAAATGGAGAAGGGGAAAAGATAAAAGGAAGCAGCAGTACAGAGATACGGAAGAGAGAGGGGAAAAAATGACGGGCTGGAGAGGAAAAAGAGGATGGGGTAGGAAAGTAATGAAACGAAGAAGCAGCCAAAGGAGAGGAGCGAAAATAACAGAGATTAAGTGGACGTACAGAAGGAGTAAAAAATAAAACTTGTACGATATAAATGAGTTAAAAATGTAGGGAAAATATGTGTAACAATAAGGAAAAAATGAAAAACTATTAAGGGAAATAAGGAAAAAGTCCGTAAAGTAGATGCGAATACAAGGCGGGGATATGAAAATGGAAGTGTGCTGGAAGAGACAGATTTAAAAAAACAAAAGAAAAACGCAAACAAGTAAGACGATACAGTAATGGCAAAAACAAGAAGCGAAGAGAGAGAGAGAGAGAGAGAGAGAGAGAGAGAGAGAGAGAGAGAAAGAGAGAGAGAGAGAGAGAGAGAGAGAGAGTAAACAGGAGGCCATTGTAAGTTCAACTCATTAGAAACATTAAGGACAAACCAGAACCTCTCACTTGGAATGACGGCACGGGAGAGAGACGGAGGGAGGGAGGGAGCGAGAGAAGGAAGAAGGAGGAAGAAGAGTGGGAAGGAGAGAAGGAGGGAGGAAGAAAAGGGGGAGGGAGGGGAGGAAAAGAAGGAATGAAAGAGGAGGGAGGGAGGGAAGGAGGGATGGTGGGGAGGCTCGACAAGGGAGTATGGGATTGAGGGGAAGCAATGAGAGGGTCAAGATGAGAAGGAGGAAGGATGGAGAGATGGAAACAAAAGATGGATTGGAAAGAAACCAGGGGCGCAGGAAGGGGGAGAAAGAAGAGAAGTAGGGATGCAAGGGAGGGAGAATAGGAAGAAGGGAGAGAAGGAGAAGAGAGGGAAGAAGTGGAGACGAGGAATATTAGCAAGAAAGAAGAATGCGAAACAGGGGAGAGAGGATGGCAAGGTATGTCAGTAGGGAGGGAGAAAGGGAGAAGAGGGTGGGATGGAAGGAAAAGAGACAGAGAGAGAAAAAAAAAGTGGGGGGAGAAGGAAAAGGAAGGAATGGAAGAGGGGAAGGATGGGAAACTCACAATAGTACAGTAGAGCTCAAGGTGATGCAAGGACAGGTTCATGATCGACAGCTATAATGCATGACGTTTTTAAATAAACTTATTTTCCAGAACTTTGTAGCCTTTCTAAACCATATTCCTTAGCAATTCATTTTTCATGTTTCAACTTTCTGGAATATTGTGTTGTATGTCATTTTACCTTTCTGTTATTATGAGAGATTGCGCAAACAGAATAACAAAGAACATAAACGTGCTATATGCAGCAATAAGACCCAGATGTGGCTCAGTGGTTATTGTCTTCGCTTCCTGATCTGCAGTGCCCTAAATATCTATTCAAAGTCTGATTTGGCGGACATTTTTAGTGGCTTTGTATCGGCATATCCACTCATCTTATAGTATATTGATGCATCCTGCTGCTTTTTAAAAATAACAGTAGGATATAATGATTCTGATTCACATAAAAACATTATCAATACAACACTTCGGCTCTGACGTGCACTGCTAACACTTCAGACAGCCCTACCTGATTTGTATTTAGCCAGGATGAGGAAGCGTATATTCCAGCAATCACTCTCTCCATCTAGGCAAAGGGTCTGGTTCTACAGTGTCATGTAAACCTTGCTGCTGTGGACCTCATACAGACTGTTAAAGACACTATTGCAGAGATGTAATGGTGAGTGAGTGCAAGGGAGCCTCCTAAATCGACAAGTATATGGTCCACGGGCAATCAATGAGGAGTTTCAGAGGGCACAAAATTAACGCCAAGGCCTATATTCTTGTAGGGTACGGAAGCTCCTCAGCACATATTCCTAAGTGATTTATTTTGTATATAACACCCTTATTGTACTCGTCTGTAAATAATCCTTCCAATATCGCCATACTCTGGAAAAATATCGTACAGAAGGATATTAGGCTGCCACATCCAAAATAAATCGCTAGAGAAGACGAGAACACAAGCCAACAGTATACACACTTTTTATAGGCTACTAAATGCAGTCGTCTCGCCGGCTTCGAAGGCTTACTAACACCTGAACCCTACCGACTGTAGTTGTATATCACACTCCACTGTTGTCTGGGATGCTACGTACGTCATCTGATATCGACGCTGTTTTATTAGTATTTAAGAGAATACAGAAGAGAATATTCACGAGTCAAGCACAACTCAACAGGTGAGAAACAGGTGGTAAAAAGACTCCCACCTTGACGGGAATACAGAACAGGGGATGAAGTAAGGAATCACAGAGGCACAAATTTCTTTACTGGTACTCTTTGGCGTGAGGTGCAGACTGAAATTAAGTTCATCCACAATTAATCGCTAAGGAAAAGGTGCTACGAAGACTCCAAAGCCTCGGAGGACACGAAATGGACACCTAGACAGCATTACATTACTAAGGCACAAATTACATTACTCGGGCTCGCTGATGGGAGGTACAGCCTGAAATAAAGTTTGCCCATTATCAGTTGTTTCCCTCCATTCTTTCCGATACCTTTTTTTCTATCGATATTTACCGTGGATCTTTTTATTTCGACCCTCGTTAGCGTGATTGGGTGTAATTGCTTGTTAGGTTGTTGTGGATTCCATGTATGTACTTGCCTTTTTTTTCTTTTTTTTTTAGCCATGCAGTATGAGGGTGCGGCTTTGTCTGCTGGTGCTGTTGTTGTTGTGTTTGTTCTTCATTACTTTTTGTTCTAGTGTTGGTTTGGTTCGGCTGTTACCTCCACCCCCGTGAACACCCACTTTCGCTTCAGCTACACATTGTTACTGCTTGATTTGCAGTGGTCTTTCAGCTTCTGTTATCTCTTTTTCACATCACCTATGAAGTCGAGTACGGAAATATAATAATCTTGCCGAGAAATATCGCCGGTCGACAATAATTACAGCTTTACAACGAATACAGTACGAGCGTACAGATTTATTAATTCTGTAAGGAATATTTACCAAAGGACAAACAGGTCATAATTTTACCCCAAAATAGTTATACCTCGAGAAATAGTCAGACGAAACTGATCATAGCTTTACCACAAATCATAGCATGAGAGCAAACGATAATATACGAAAAACACTCTGTCTATTTCCCTCTGCATATGACCTCCAGTCTTTTAAATACTTGAATTTGTCTTTTTTTTTTTTTTTTTGAGGGGTCAATCATGTACAGTAGGTTTCGAGCTTTTGGTTCCTTCTTCCTTACATGAAAATAAATCCAGAGGACTGTTGCTTAAATGTGGGTCTAGACACAACAGCGCAGTTCGCCAAGTAAGAGTGTCACATTCAGGGTTTGAGGGCATTTTTGAAGGGATGCGGACGATTACCAGACTCACGGATCTCGGTTGCAAGAGAGGTATCACAGGATGCAAGTGTAGGTACCGCCATGAGAGAGACAAACACGACACACAGAGACAGACAGAGATATAGAGACGGACACAGAGATACAAAGACAGACTCAGAAATGGAGACATACAGAGACAAAGATATAAAGACTGAGAGAGAGAGATACAGAGACCTAGAGGCACAGAGAGATATTTCCAAACCATAGATACAGATACATGGAGAAACAATTAAAAATACACTCGCAAAAGTAGAGACAGGAAGAAACAGACGGACAAAAAACAGATGATACAGACACAAACAACGAGAAGGAGAGAGACAGATACATGGAGATAGGGAGAGAACTCATTAGTACATACTTCGACAGGCCCTGAACGACTGAGTGTTTGACTGATGTGAAGTCAATCATTAGGAGAGGAGGGGAGAGACAGAGAGAAGAACGAAAACAGAGGTGGATAAGAAAACGTTGTGTACGATATAGGGTTTCGGAGACAGACAGACAGGGCTAAACAAAAGGTGTAAAAAAGAGTAAAAGCAATTAGAATCTAGGTGAAATATGAGATGGAAAGACTAAAGGATAATCCCAAAACAGGCAGATGAAGAACACTGCATGTATAATAAAAGTAGAAGATTGAATTACGAAGACAGAGAAAAAGAACAGTCAACTGAAAAAAAAGGAGGGGGGGGAGAGGATACCAGGTGGGGCCGCAAGAAAAGTGTGAATGAAATGAGACAAATAAAGCCAGAAATAAGCAAAGGGAAAGTGGGAACAGAGGAGGGACATCGAACAACAGATATGGGAAAGAGGAGGGAGTGAAGAATGGTAGAGATTAATCGTCCAGTATAAAGGTGCATCCTAAGCCGAAAAAATCGTTTGGTAGATGGATGAACAATATAAAAATGACGTCGTCGCACTGGAAAGATACACAAATGCTCTTATACCCTACATACCACAAGAAATAACTCCTAAGATGATTGGCATTAACTGTAAGAATAAAAAAACAAAACACGTCATTGTGGTGAAGTTGTTGAGGTCAAAGTGAAGAATGCAAAACAGGAGAATCTGTATGCTATATGTGGGAACAGGGAAAAGACTGAACGAGGAAAGGAAGAAGGGAAGGAGTAGAGGGTAGTCTGGAAAGGAAAAGAGGAAAGTGAAGCCTGTGACCCGGATCAAAGAAGTGAAGGAACAAAGATGTTGGATAAAGGAAAGAAGGAAACATTAACATGTGGATCAGAAAAGTAAGAGGGAAGGATGAAGGATGAAAGTTTATATGAAGGAAAGAAAAAGGTGAGTACAAACATGGAAAACAAGATAAGGAAATACGAGGAAGGAAGGGAAAGACGAAGTGTGTTCAGAAAGTGAGAAGGGACGGATGGTAGAAGGGGAGGAGATGAGGGAATGAGGACGGTAGGGGAGATGATGGGCTGGCGAGAGAGAAGGGGAGGAGAGATGAGAGGAAACGGGGAGGGGAGATGAGGGGAGAAGAGGAGGGGAGATGAGGGAAGGAGGGAGGTGTTAATGGCATCACGACTCGATAATCACATTGTGCGCTGATCACCCGCCAGACGGCCCGGTGACTGGCGGCCCGTGTAACTACTTCACTAACTGCCCGACTAGTTAGTGCGCCGCTCAACCAACTACCTTCCACGATACTGCATTTGCAACTCATTTATCAGGAACATCAATTTACTGAATATGCTTTCCCGTACTTACGTTAACAAACAAAGGCTTTATAATCTAGTTCATTTCACTGTTGTCGGGGCAAGAATCTCCTGTAGGAAGGATGCAGCCCACCCTGCCACTGTCGCTTTCTCGAAGAGTTGGTTTTGGACAGCTTCATGATTCGCTCTGACTGAGTGGTGTAATGTACCTGAAGTCAAAGTGTAAGGTAGTTCAACCTTATAATGAATACTCTTTCTGATGGTGCAAGCAATGGGTGCCACTGAAAGAAAATTACAAGCATCATACTCTTTAGCTCTCAGGATACTGCTAGCTACCCAACATGTCACTGTGTGCAAAAGATACTGTAACATCCGCCAGCTTATTCCAAGTGTCAATATCACATTATCGTTGAAAATCTAACTTAAGGGATGAAATTAACAAATATTAGTGCTCTGGTCAACTCACGTCTAGCTGAACATTAACGTAATTTAACCTGTTTGGCTCAGAGGTGCTTCTCAGCAACGATGCTATTGATTATGTACTCCATAATTAGTGCACAATGTATAAACACACACACACACACACACACACACACACACACACACACACACACACACACATTGTCTTGAATTCATACACAGCCACCTGGACAAACGCGACACCTCTCTTGCCCTCGCTT